>JAWPHD010004217.1:0-193916 GCA_037043455.1 Cyrtodaria siliqua
ACATACAATTTGCACCAAAATGACCTTTTATGACTTACGACGTCACCGGCCGACGTCACATTTAATGACGTCTTGACGTCATTTTATGTTCTTGCACAACTAGACCCTGAACTGTACCAGCTGCGAATGTTTCATTCAAATCCGACCATAAATGTTGAGATCTAGCGCTAACAAGATATTTATCATGACGTCACTGGCGGCCATCTTTGATGACGTCATGACCCCAAAAGCTTCGGGACACTATTCCAGACTGAGCTCTATCACTGTGTTGAATTTAGAGGCCGTGCGACAAGTCGTACTATGAAAAGTGCTGGGGAGAAGAATAATAATAATAATAAGAATAAACAGAACGAAAACAAGAGGTCTTTCCACTGAAAGGTGGAAAGCCCTAATAAGCAGAAAAACGCAATAAGGTTAGAAAGGGAACGCCCTCTCTCAGCAACACCATCTCACACCGACAAAGTAACCCGAAATCTCCCCCCCCCCACCTCCTCCAGCCGCAGCACTGACCTAAAAGAAAAAAAAAAAAAAAAAAAAAAAAGAAAGAAATTTACGAGAAATCGTTAATAAATAGGAAAAAACATGCAAGTTTTACTGCGCATCTTTTGTCCAGCTAAAAAGGTGCGCGGTGGACTTAAAAAAAAAAAAAAAAAAAAAAAAAATCTTCCTTAGACACTGTGTTTGTTGGTGACGTCAGGTAAACAACTGTGTCACATAACACAACACGTGATCAACCTAAACATTCTTACCATCCGCAGTATGATGTTGCACAACAAGCGATAAAGCCGAAAAAGTAAACCATCCGCAGTATGATCTTACGCAACAAGTGATAACGAGAAACACTTATAACAAGAATTTCCATTTTTAAACAGTTATATAGGAAAATACGTAAAATCATACTGGATGACGTCATGACGTCACACTGATCGGTGACGTTAAAGACAATGACCGTGATTGATTTACAGGCAAAACTGGTCGAAACATACAATTTGCACCAAAATGACCTTTTATGACTTACGACGTCACCGGCCGACGTCACATTTAATGACGTCTTGACGTCATTTTATGTTCTTGCACAACTAGACCCTGAACTGTACCAGCTGCGAATGTTTCATTCAAATCCGACCATAAATGTTTGAGATCTAGCGCTAACAAGATATTTATCATGACGTCACTGGCGGCCATCTTTGATGACGTCATGACCCCAAAAGCTTCGGGACACTATTCCAGACTGAGCTCTATCACTGTGTTGAATTTAGAGGCCGTGCGACAAGTCGTACTATGAAAAGTGCTGGGGAGAAGAATAATAATAATAAGAAGAATAAACAGAACGAAAACAAGAGGTCTTTCCACTGAAAGGTGGAAAGCCCTAATAAGCAGAAAAACGCAATAAGGTTAGAAAGGGAACGCCCTCTCTCAGCAACACCATCTCACACCGACAAAGTAACCCGAAATCTCCCCCCCCCCCACCTCCTCCAGCCGCAGCACTGACCTAAAAGAAAAAAAAAAAAAAAAAAAAAGAAAAGAAATTTACGAGAAATCGTTAATAAATAGGAAAAAACATGCAAGTTTTACTGCGCATCTTTTGTCCAGCTAAAAAGGTGCGCGGTGGACTTAAAAAAAAAAAAAAAAAAAAAAAAAAAAAAATCTTCCTTAGACACTGTGTTTGTTGGTGACGTCAGGTAAACAACTGTGTCACATAACACAACACGTGATCAACCTAAACATTCTTACCATCCGCAGTATGATGTTGCACAACAAGCGATAAAGCCGAAAAAGTAAACCATCCGCAGTATGATCTTACGCAACAAGTGATAACGAGAAACACTTATAACAAGAATTTCCATTTTTAAACAGTTATATAGGAAAATACGTAAAAATATAGGAAAATACGTAAAATCATACTGGATGACGTCATGACGTCACACTGATCGGTGACGTTAAAGACAATGACCGTGATTGATTTACAGGCAAAACTGGTCGAAACATACAATTTGCACCAAAATGACCTTTTATGACTTACGACGTCACCGGCCGACGTCACATTTAATGACGTCTTGACGTCATTTTATGTTCTTGCACAACTAGACCCTGAACTGTACCAGCTGCGAATGTTTCATTCAAATCCGACCATAAATGTTTGAGATCTAGCGCTAACAAGATATTTATCATGACGTCACTGGCGGCCATCTTTGATGACGTCATGACCCCAAAAGCTTCGGACACTATTCCAGACTGAGCTCTATCACTGTGTTGAATTTAGAGGCCGTGGTTAGAAATAAGGTTAGAAAGGGAACGCCCTCTCTCAGCAACACCATCTCACACCGACAAAGTAACCCGAAATCTCCCCCCCCCCCCCACCTCCTCCAGCCGCAGCACTGACCTAAAAGAAAAAAAAAAAAAAAAAAAAAAAAGAAAAGAAATTTACGAGAAATCGTTAATAAATAGGAAAAAACATGCAAGTTTTACTGCGCATCTTTTGTCCAGCTAAAAGGTGCGCGGTGGACTTAAAAAAAAAAAAAAAAAAAAAAAAAATCTTCCTTAGACACTGTGTTTGTTGGTGACGTCAGGTAAACAACTGTGTCACATAACACAACACGTGATCAACCTAAACATTCTTACCATCCGCAGTATGATGTTGCACAACAAGCGATAAAGCCGAAAAAGTAAACCATCCGCAGTATGATCTTACGCAACAAGTGATAACGAGAAACACTTATAACAAGAATTTCCATTTTTAAACAGTTATATAGGAAAATACGTAAAATCATACTGGATGACGTCATGACGTCACACTGATCGGTGACGTTAAAGACAATGACCGTGATTGATTTACAGGCAAAACTGGTCGAAACATACAATTTGCACCAAAATGACCTTTTATGACTTACGACGTCACCGGCCGACGTCACATTTAATGACGTCTTGACGTCATTTTATGTTCTTGCACAACTAGACCCTGAACTGTACCAGCTGCGAATGTTTCATTCAAATCCGACCATAAATGTTTGAGATCTAGCGCTAACAAGATATTTATCATGACGTCACTGGCGGCCATCTTTGATGACGTCATGACCCCAAAAGCTTCGGGACACTATTCCAGACTGAGCTCTATCACTGTGTTGAATTTAGAGGCCGTGGTTAGAAATAAGGTTAGAAGGGAACGCCCTCTCTCAGCAACACCATCTCACACCGACAAAGTAACCCGAATCTCCCCCCCCCCCCCCACCTCCTCCAGCCGCAGCACTGACCTAAAAGAAAAAAAAAAAAAAAAAAAAAAAGAAAAGAAATTTACGAGAAATCGTTAATAAATAGGAAAAAACATGCAAGTTTTACTGCGCATCTTTTGTCCAGCTAAAAAGGTGCGCGGTGGACTTAAAAAAAAAAAAAAAAAAAAAAAAATCTTCCTTAGACACTGTGTTGTTGGTGACGTCAGGTAAACAACTGTGTCACATAACACAACACGTGATCAACCTAAACATTCTTACCATCCGCAGTATGATGTTGCACAACAAGCGATAAAGCCGAAAAAGTAAACCATCCGCAGTATGATCTTACGCAACAAGTGATAACGAGAAACACTTATAACAAGAATTTCCATTTTTAAACAGTTATATAGGAAAATACGTAAAATCATACTGGATGACGTCATGACGTCACACTGATCGGTGACGTTAAAGACAATGACCGTGATTGATTTACAGGCAAAACTGTCGAAACATACAATTTGCACCAAAATGACCTTTTATGACTTACGACGTCACCGGCCGACGTCACATTTAATGACGTCTTGACGTCATTTTATGTTCTTGCACAACTAGACCCTGAACTGTACCAGCTGCGAATGTTTCATTCAAATCCGACCATAAATGTTTGAGATCTAGCGCTAACAAGATATTTATCATGACGTCACTGGCGGCCATCTTTGATGACGTCATGACCCCAAAAGCTTCGGGACACTATTCCAGACTGAGCTCTATCACTGTGTTGAATTTAGAGGCCGTGCGACAAGTCGTACTATGAAAGTGCTGGGAGAAGAATAATAATAATAATAAGAATAAACAGAACGAAAACAAGAGGTCTTTCACTGAAAGGTGGAAAGCCCTAATAAGCAGAAAAACGCAATAAGGTTAGAAAGGGAACGCCCTCTCTCAGCAACACCATCTCACACCGACAAAGTAACCCGAAATCTCCCCCCCCCCACCTCCTCCAGCCGCAGCACTGACCTAAAAGAAAAAAAAAAAAAAAAAAAAAAAAGAAAAGAAATTTACGAGAAATCGTTAATAAATAGGAAAAAACATGCAAGTTTTACTGCGCATCTTTTGTCCAGCTAAAAAGGTGCGCGGTGGACTATAAAAAAAAAAAAAAAAAAAAAAAATCTTCCTTAGACACTGTGTTTGTTGGTGACGTCAGGTAAACAACTGTGTCACATAACACAACACGTGATCAACCTAACCATTCTTACCATCCGCAGTATGATGTTGCACAACAAGCGATAAGCCGAAAAAGTAAACCATCCGCAGTATGATCTTACGCAACAAGTGATAACGAGAAACACTTATAACAAGAATTTCCATTTTTAAACAGTTATATAGGAAAATACGTAAAATCATACTGGATGACGTCATGACGTCACACTGATCGGTGACGTTAAAGACAATGACCGTGATTGATTTACAGGCAAAACTGGTCGAAACATACAATTTGCACCAAAATGACCTTTTATGACTTACGACGTCACCGGCCGACGTCACATTTAATGACGTCTGACGTCATTTTATGTTCTTGCACAACTAGACCCTGAACTGTACCAGCTGCGAATGTTTCATTCAAATCCGACCATAAATGTTGAGATCTAGCGCTAACAAGATATTTATCATGACGTCACTGGCGGCCATCTTTGATGACGTCATGACCCCAAAAGCTTCGGGACACTATTCCAGACTGAGCTCTATCACTGTGTTGAATTTAGAGGCCGTGCGACAAGTCGTACTATGAAAAGTGCTGGGAGAAGAATAATAATAATAAGAAGAATAAACAGAACGAAAACAAGAGTCTTTCCACTGAAAGGTGGAAAGCCTAATAAGCAGAAAACGCAATAAGGTTAGAAAGGAACGCCCTCTCTCAGCAACACCATCTCACACCGACAAAGTAACCCGAAATCTCCCCCCCCCCCCCCACCTCCTCCAGCCGCAGCACTGACCTAAAAGAAAAAAAAAAAAAAAAAAAAAAAAGAAAAGAAATTTACGAGAAATCGTATAAATAGGAAAAAACATGCAAGTTTTACTGCGCATCTTTTGTCCAGCTAAAAAGGTGCGCGGTGGACTTAAAAAAAAAAAAAAAAAAAAAAAAAAAAAAAATCTTCCTTAGACACTGTGTTTGTTGGTGACGTCAGGTAAACAACTGTGTCACATAACACAACACGTGATCAACCTAAACATTCTTACCATCCGCAGTATGAGTTGCACAACAAGCGATAAAGCCGAAAAAGTAAACCATCCGCAGTATGATCTTACGCAACAAGTGATAACGAGAAACACTTATAACAAGAATTTCCATTTTTAAACAGTTATATAGGAAAATACGTAAAATCATACTGGATGACGTCATGACGTCACACTGATCGGTGACGTTAAAGACAATGACCGTGATTGATTTACAGGCAAAACTGGTCGAAACATACAATTTGCACCAAAATGACCTTTTATGACTTACGACGTCACCGGCCGACGTCACATTTAATGACGTCTTGACGTCATTTTATGTTCTTGCACAACTAGACCCTGAACTGTACCAGCTGCGAATGTTTCATTCAAATCCGACCATAAATGTTTGAGATCTAGCGCTAACAAGATATTTATCATGACGTCACTGGCGGCCATCTTTGATGACGTCATGACCCCAAAAGCTTCGGGACACTATTCCAGACTGAGCTCTATCACTGTGTTGAATTTAGAGGCCGTGCGACAAGTCGTACTATGAAAAGTGCTGGGGAGAAGAATAATAATAATAATAAGAATAAACAGAACGAAAACAAGAGGTCTTTCCACTGAAAGGTGGAAAGCCCTAATAAGCAGAAAAACGCAATAAGGTTAGAAAGGGAACGCCCTCTCTCAGCAACACCATCTCACACCGACAAAGTAACCCGAAATCTCCCCCCCCCACCTCCTCCAGCCGCAGCACTGACCTAAAAGAAAAAAAAAAAAAAAAAAAAAAAAGAAAAGAAATTTACGAGAAATCGTTAATAAATAGGAAAAAACATGCAAGTTTTACTGCGCATCTTTTGTCCAGCTAAAAAGGTGCGCGGTGGACTATAAAAAAAAAAAAAAAAAAAAAAAAAATCTTCCTTAGACACTGTGTTTGTTGGTGACGTCAGGTAAACAACTGTGTCACATAACACAACACGTGATCAACCTAACCATTCTTACCATCCGCAGTATGATGTTGCACAACAAGCGATAAAGCCGAAAAAGTAAACCATCCGCAGTATGATCTTACGCAACAAGTGATAACGAGAAACACTTATAACAAGAATTTCCATTTTTAAACAGTTATATAGGAAAATACGTAAAATCATACTGGATGACGTCATGACGTCACACTGATCGGTGACGTTAAAGACAATGACCGTGATTGATTTACAGGCAAAACTGGTCGAAACATACAATTTGCACCAAAATGACCTTTTATGACTTACGACGTCACCGGCCGACGTCACATTTAATGACGTCTTGACGTCATTTTATGTTCTTGCACAACTAGACCCTGAACTGTACCAGCTGCGAATGTTTCATTCAAATCCGACCATAAATGTTTGAGATCTAGCGCTAACAAGATATTTATCATGACGTCACTGGCGGCCATCTTTGATGACGTCATGACCCCAAAAGCTTCGGGACACTATTCCAGACTGAGCTCTATCACTGTGTTGAATTTAGAGGCCGTGCGACAAGTCGTACTATGAAAAGTGCTGGGGAGAAGAATAATAATAATAAGAAGAATAAACAGAACGAAAACAAGAGGTCTTTCCACTGAAAGGTGGAAAGCCCTAATAAGCAGAAAAACGCAATAAGGTTAGAAAGGGAACGCCCTCTCTCAGCAACACCATCTCACACCGACAAAGTAACCCGAAATCTCCCCCCCCCCACCTCCTCCAGCCGCAGCACTGACCTAAAAGAAAAAAAAAAAAAAAAAAAAAAAAGAAAAGAAATTTACGAGAAATCGTTAATAAATAGGAAAAAACATGCAAGTTTTACTGCGCATCTTTTGTCCAGCTAAAAAGGTGCGCGGTGGACTTAAAAAAAAAAAAAAAAAAAAAAAAAAAATCTTCCTTAGACACTGTGTTTGTTGGTGACGTCAGGTAAACAACTGTGTCACATAACACAACACGTGATCAACCTAAACATTCTTACCATCCGCAGTATGATGTTGCACAACAAGCGATAAAGCCGAAAAAGTAAACCATCCGCAGTATGATCTTACGCAACAAGTGATAACGAGAAACACTTATAACAAGAATTTCCATTTTTAAACAGTTATATAGGAAAATACGTAAAATCATACTGGATGACGTCATGACGTCACACTGATCGGTGACGTTAAAGACAATGACCGTGATTGATTTACAGGCAAAACTGGTCGAAACATACAATTTGCACCAAAATGACCTTTTATGACTTACGACGTCACCGGCCGACGTCACATTTAATGACGTCTTGACGTCATTTTATGTTCTTGCACAACTAGACCCTGAACTGTACCAGCTGCGAATGTTTCATTCAAATCCGACCATAAATGTTTGAGATCTAGCGCTAACAAGATATTTATCATGACGTCACTGGCGGCCATCTTTGATGACGTCATGACCCCAAAAGCTTCGGGACACTATTCCAGACTGAGCTCTATCACTGTGTTGAATTTAGAGGCCGTGCGACAAGTCGTACTATGAAAAGTGCTGGGGAGAAGAATAATAATAATAATAAGAATAAACAGAACGAAAACAAGAGGTCTTTCCACTGAAAGGTGGAAAGCCCTAATAAGCAGAAAAACGCAATAAGGTTAGAAAGGGAACGCCCTCTCTCAGCAACACCATCTCACACCGACAAAGTAACCCGAAATCTCCCCCCCCCCACCTCCTCCAGCCGCAGCACTGACCTAAAAGAAAAAAAAAAAAAAAAAAAAAAAAGAAAAGAAATTTACGAGAAATCGTTAATAAATAGGAAAAAACATGCAAGTTTTACTGCGCATCTTTTGTTTAGCTAAAAAGGTGCGCGGTGGACTTAAAAAAAAAAAAAAAAAAAAAAAAAATCTTCCTTAGACACTGTGTTTGTTGGTGACGTCAGGTAAACAACTGTGTCACATAACACAACACGTGATCAACCTAAACATTCTTACCATCCGCAGTATGATGTTGCACAACAAGCGATAAAGCCGAAAAAGTAAACCATCCGCAGTATGATCTTACGCAACAAGTGATAACGAGAAACACTTATAACAAGAATTTCCATTTTTAAACAGTTATATAGGAAAATACGTAAAATCATACTGGATGACGTCATGACGTCACACTGATCGGTGACGTTAAAGACAATGACCGTGATTGATTTACAGGCAAAACTGGTCGAAACATACAATTTGCACCAAAATGACCTTTTATGACTTACGACGTCACCGGCCGACGTCACATTTAATGACGTCTTGACGTCATTTTATGTTCTTGCACAACTAGACCCTGAACTGTACCAGCTGCGAATGTTTCATTCAAATCCGACCATAAATGTTTGAGATCTAGCGCTAACAAGATATTTATCATGACGTCACTGGCGGCCATCTTTGATGACGTCATGACCCCAAAAGCTTCGGGACACTATTCCAGACTGAGCTCTATCACTGTGTTGAATTTAGAGGCCGTGCGACAAGTCGTACTATGAAAAGTGCTGGGGAGAAGAATAATAATAATAAGAAGAATAAACAGAACGAAAACAAGAGGTCTTTCCACTGAAAGGTGGAAAGCCCTAATAAGCAGAAAAACGCAATAAGGTTAGAAAGGGAACGCCCTCTCTCAGCAACACCATCTCACACCGACAAAGTAACCCGAAATCTCCCCCCCCCCCACCTCCTCCAGCCGCAGCACTGACCTAAAAGAAAAAAAAAAAAAAAAAAAAAAAAGAAAAGAAATTTACGAGAAATCGTTAATAAATAGGAAAAAACATGCAAGTTTTACTGCGCATCTTTTGTCCAGCTAAAAAGGTGCGCGGTGGACTTAAAAAAAAAAAAAAAAAAAAAAAAAATCTTCCTTAGACACTGTGTTTGTTGGTGACGTCAGGTAAACAACTGTGTCACATAACACAACACGTGATCAACCTAAACATTCTTACCATCCGCAGTATGATGTTGCACAACAAGCGATAAAGCCGAAAAAGTAAACCATCCGCAGTATGATCTTACGCAACAAGTGATAACGAGAAACACTTATAACAAGAATTTCCATTTTTAAACAGTTATATAGGAAAATACGTAAAATCATACTGGATGACGTCATGACGTCACACTGATCGGTGACGTTAAAGACAATGACCGTGATTGATTTACAGGCAAAACTGGTCGAAACATACAATTTGCACCAAAATGACCTTTTATGACTTACGACGTCACCGGCCGACGTCACATTTAATGACGTCTTGACGTCATTTTATGTTCTTGCACAACTAGACCCTGAACTGTACCAGCTGCGAATGTTTCATTCAAATCCGACCATAAATGTTTGAGATCTAGCGCTAACAAGATATTTATCATGACGTCACTGGCGGCCATCTTTGATGACGTCATGACCCCAAAAGCTTCGGGACACTATTCCAGACTGAGCTCTATCACTGTGTTGAATTTAGAGGCCGTGCGACAAGTCGTACTATGAAAAGTGCTGGGGAGAAGAATAATAATAATAAGAAGAATAAACAGAACGAAAACAAGAGGTCTTTCCACTGAAAGGTGGAAAGCCCTAATAAGCAGAAAAACGCAATAAGGTTAGAAAGGGAACGCCCTCTCTCAGCAACACCATCTCACACCGACAAAGTAACCCGAAATCTCCCCCCCCCCCCACCTCCTCCAGCCGCAGCACTGACCTAAAAGAAAAAAAAAAAAAAAAAAAAAAAAGAAAAGAAATTTACGAGAAATCGTTAATAAATAGGAAAAAACATGCAAGTTTTACTGCGCATCTTTTGTCCAGCTAAAAAGGTGCGCGGTGGACTTAAAAAAAAAAAAAAAAAAAAAAAAAAAAAAATCTTCCTTAGACACTGTGTTTGTTGGTGACGTCAGGTAAACAACTGTGTCACATAACACAACACGTGATCAACCTAAACATTCTTACCATCCGCAGTATGATGTTGCACAACAAGCGATAAAGCCGAAAAAGTAAACCATCCGCAGTATGATCTTACGCAACAAGTGATAACGAGAAACACTTATAACAAGAATTTCCATTTTTAAACAGTTATATAGGAAAATACGTAAAATCATACTGGATGACGTCATGACGTCACACTGATCGGTGACGTTAAAGACAATGACCGTGATTGATTTACAGGCAAAACTGGTCGAAACATACAATTTGCACCAAAATGACCTTTTATGACTTACGACGTCACCGGCCGACGTCACATTTAATGACGTCTTGACGTCATTTTATGTTCTTGCACAACTAGACCCTGAACTGTACCAGCTGCGAATGTTTCATTCAAATCCGACCATAAATGTTTGAGATCTAGCGCTAACAAGATATTTATCATGACGTCACTGGCGGCCATCTTTGATGACGTCATGACCCCAAAAGCTTCGGGACACTATTCCAGACTGAGCTCTATCACTGTGTTGAATTTAGAGGCCGTGCGACAAGTCGTACTATGAAAAGTGCTGGGGAGAAGAATAATAATAATAATAAGAATAAACAGAACGAAAACAAGAGGTCTTTCCACTGAAAGGTGGAAAGCCCTAATAAGCAGAAAAACGCAATAAGGTTAGAAAGGGAACCCCCTCTCTCAGCAACACCATCTCACACCGACAAAGTAACCCGAAATCTCCCCCCCCCACCTCCTCCAGCCGCAGCACTGACCTAAAAGAAAAAAAAAAAAAAAAAAAAAAAAGAAAAGAAATTTACGAGAAATCGTTAATAAATAGGAAAAAACATGCAAGTTTTACTGCGCATCTTTTGTCCAGCTAAAAAGGTGCGCGGTGGACTTAAAAAAAAAAAAAAAAAAAAAAAAAAAAAATCTTCCTTAGACACTGTGTTTGTTGGTGACGTCAGGTAAACAACTGTGTCACATAACACAACACGTGATCAACCTAAACATTCTTACCATCCGCAGTATGATGTTGCACAACAAGCGATAAAGCCGAAAAAGTAAACCATCCGCAGTATGATCTTACGCAACAAGTGATAACGAGAAACACTTATAACAAGAATTTCCATTTTTAAACAGTTATATAGGAAAATACGTAAAATCATACTGGATGACGTCATGACGTCACACTGATCGGTGACGTTAAAGACAATGACCGTGATTGATTTACAGGCAAAACTGGTCGAAACATACAATTTGCACCAAAATGACCTTTTATGACTTACGACGTCACCGGCCGACGTCACATTTAATGACGTCTTGACGTCATTTTATGTTCTTGCACAACTAGACCCTGAACTGTACCAGCTGCGAATGTTTCATTCAAATCCGACCATAAATGTTTGAGATCTAGCGCTAACAAGATATTTATCATGACGTCACTGGCGGCCATCTTTGATGACGTCATGACCCCAAAAGCTTCGGGACACTATTCCAGACTGAGCTCTATCACTGTGTTGAATTTAGAGGCCGTGCGACAAGTCGTACTATGAAAAGTGCTGGGGAGAAGAATAATAATAATAATAAGAATAAACAGAACGAAAACAAGAGGTCTTTCCACTGAAAGGTGGAAAGCCCTAATAAGCAGAAAAACGCAATAAGGTTAGAAAGGGAACGCCCTCTCTCAGCAACACCATCTCACACCGACAAAGTAACCCGAAATCTCCCCCCCCCACCTCCTCCAGCCGCAGCACTGACCTAAAAGAAAAAAAAAAAAAAAAAAAAAAAAGAAAAGAAATTTACGAGAAATCGTTAATAAATAGGAAAAAACATGCAAGTTTTACTGCGCATCTTTTGTCCAGCTAAAAAGGTGCGCGGTGGACTTAAAAAAAAAAAAAAAAAAAAAAAAAAAAAAATCTTCCTTAGACACTGTGTTTGTTGGTGACGTCAGGTAAACAACTGTGTCACATAACACAACACGTGATCAACCTAAACATTCTTACCATCCGCAGTATGATGTTGCACAACAAGCGATAAAGCCGAAAAAGTAAACCATCCGCAGTATGATCTTACGCAACAAGTGATAACGAGAAACACTTATAACAAGAATTTCCATTTTTAAACAGTTATATAGGAAAATACGTAAAATCATACTGGATGACGTCATGACGTCACACTGATCGGTGACGTTAAAGACAATGACCGTGATTGATTTACAGGCAAAACTGGTCGAAACATACAATTTGCACCAAAATGACCTTTTATGACTTACGACGTCACCGGCCGACGTCACATTTAATGACGTCTTGACGTCATTTTATGTTCTTGCACAACTAGACCCTGAACTGTACCAGCTGCGAATGTTTCATTCAAATCCGACCATAAATGTTTGAGATCTAGCGCTAACAAGATATTTATCATGACGTCACTGGCGGCCATCTTTGATGACGTCATGACCCCAAAAGCTTCGGGACACTATTCCAGACTGAGCTCTATCACTGTGTTGAATTTAGAGGCCGTGCGACAAGTCGTACTATGAAAAGTGCTGGGGAGAAGAATAATAATAATAATAAGAATAAACAGAACGAAAACAAGAGGTCTTTCCACTGAAAGGTGGAAAGCCCTAATAAGCAGAAAAACGCAATAAGGTTAGAAAGGGAACGCCCTCTCTCAGCAACACCATCTCACACCGACAAAGTAACCCGAAATCTCCCCCCCCCACCTCCTCCAGCCGCAGCACTGACCTAAAAGAAAAAAAAAAAAAAAAAAAAAAAAGAAAAGAAATTTACGAGAAATCGTTAATAAATAGGAAAAAACATGCAAGTTTTACTGCGCATCTTTTGTCCAGCTAAAAAGGTGCGCGGTGGACTTAAAAAAAAAAAAAAAAAAATCTTCCTTAGACACTGTGTTTGTTGGTGACGTCAGGTAAACAACTGTGTCACATAACACAACACGTGATCAACCTAAACATTCTTACCATCCGCAGTATGATGTTGCACAACAAGCGATAAAGCCGAAAAAGTAAACCATCCGCAGTATGATCTTACGCAACAAGTGATAACGAGAAACACTTATAACAAGAATTTCCATTTTTAAACAGTTATATAGGAAAATACGTAAAATCATACTGGATGACGTCATGACGTCACACTGATCGGTGACGTTAAAGACAATGACCGTGATTGATTTACAGGCAAAACTGGTCGAAACATACAATTTGCACCAAAATGACCTTTTATGACTTACGACGTCACCGGCCGACGTCACATTTAATGACGTCTTGACGTCATTTTATGTTCTTGCACAACTAGACCCTGAACTGTACCAGCTGCGAATGTTTCATTCAAATCCGACCATAAATGTTTGAGATCTAGCGCTAACAAGATATTTATCATGACGTCACTGGCGGCCATCTTTGATGACGTCATGACCCCAAAAGCTTCGGGACACTATTCCAGACTGAGCTCTATCACTGTGTTGAATTTAGAGGCCGTGCGACAAGTCGTACTATGAAAAGTGCTGGGGAGAAGAATAATAATAATAAGAAGAATAAACAGAACGAAAACAAGAGGTCTTTCCACTGAAAGGTGGAAAGCCCTAATAAGCAGAAAAACGCAATAAGGTTAGAAAGGGAACGCCCTCTCTCAGCAACACCATCTCACACCGACAAAGTAACCCGAAATCTCCCCCCCCCCACCTCCTCCAGCCGCAGCACTGACCTAAAAGAAAAAAAAAAAAAAAAAAAAAGAAAAGAAATTTACGAGAAATCGTTAATAAATAGGAAAAAACATGCAAGTTTTACTGCGCATCTTTTGTCCAGCTAAAAAGGTGCGCGGTGGACTTAAAAAAAAAAAAAAAAAAAAAAAAAAAATATCTTCCTTAGACACTGTGTTTGTTGGTGACGTCAGGTAAACAACTGTGTCACATAACACAACACGTGATCAACCTAAACATTCTTACCATCCGCAGTATGATGTTGCACAACAAGCGATAAAGCCGAAAAAGTAAACCATCCGCAGTATGATCTTACGCAACAAGTGATAACGAGAAACACTTATAACAAGAATTTCCATTTTTAAACAGTTATATAGGAAAATACGTAAAATCATACTGGATGACGTCATGACGTCACACTGATCGGTGACGTTAAAGACAATGACCGTGATTGATTTACAGGCAAAACTGGTCGAAACATACAATTTGCACCAAAATGACCTTTTATGACTTACGACGTCACCGGCCGACGTCACATTTAATGACGTCTTGACGTCATTTTATGTTCTTGCACAACTAGACCCTGAACTGTACCAGCTGCGAATGTTTCATTCAAATCCGACCATAAATGTTTGAGATCTAGCGCTAACAAGATATTTATCATGACGTCACTGGCGGCCATCTTTGATGACGTCATGACCCCAAAAGCTTCGGGACACTATTCCAGACTGAGCTCTATCACTGTGTTGAATTTAGAGGCCGTGCGACAAGTCGTACTATGAAAAGTGCTGGGGAGAAGAATAATAATAATAATAAGAATAAACAGAACGAAAACAAGAGGTCTTTCCACTGAAAGGTGGAAAGCTCTAACTAGATTTTGATCAGAACCTGATCAAACGGGCTTTCCATGTCATGTACAATCATTGAACGTGTATGGCGGTTCGGTACTATTTTCTGGACTGAGTGCCGCGTATGAATGCGTTGGGAGGGAACGGTGGAACGCAATAGTGCCGTGTAAAACGCCCAGCGTTCCTTTAAAACGCCCAGCGCACCTTTAAAAAAGCACACCGCGCCCAAAAGTGCTGTGAAGACAGCCCATTGAACATAATTGACAGGCTTCATGAATTTGAGAGAGAAAACCCCAATCAATTAAGCCAGTCAAATTACAGGTGTCAAGTGTTAGATGCAACCTTTTGTCAATATTGAGTGACATGTTGTTGTTTATTTCCTGTTGCTACATGATTTCATGCCAAATGCAATTGAACAAGGAGTTCACCGAGGTGCATTCGCACTTTAGGCATATTAAAGGGACTGGAGACATTTTGAAAAAATACTAATGTGTACCAATACGCGTTAAACTATTATAATGTGTTTTAGTTGCATTTAATTTAAACGAGCGAACAACATAACATAATTTATTGTCCTGAATGTAAAATTGCGTATTCATAGGTGCGACTTGAAACAAATGCATTATATTGTCATTGTACATGATCGATGTATATGTCTGGCTTTGCACGTATGTGACATACTGGTTGGGAGTGCCCTCCGCTTTTAAAGGGACACGCGGCAATCTCGAATTATGCATCAATCATCAAAACTAGCACCTGTATTTATAAAGCAACTGTTATTGTGACTTTGAATCATTCAACTGATGCTTTCGTTTAAGGAACACATGGCAAGTATGTCCATCATTAAAATAAGCAATATAATCAATAATAATTTTGACTTTAAAACTTCCTGCATTGAATATATTATTGGTGCACTATAAATCAAACGTTAGTAAAATGCGAAACCAGTTTGGTTGATACTATCAGTATACTTAAGAAATAGAACATCGTTTACTGTGAATTATCGTTTAATATATCACGGTTTGGAGTTCAATTGTAAACAATAATTTCACGAGCCCGAAGGGCGAGTGAAGTTATTGTTTACAATTGAACGACAAACCGTGATATATTATAGATAATTCACCGTAAACGATGTTCTATTTCTATTCTAATACCCCTAAAATGTGAAAATAACGCACACATCTGAAATATTTCGCATTGCTTTGCTTGCTCTCCTAACGTTGCATACGTTACAATGCGGAATGCGCAATGCGCAATGCTTATTCTCCTAACGTTGCAAAAATTACAGTGATATATCGTTCAATATAACGAGATATTTTAAACTAGGCTATATAGTGCGGGTGTATTAGAATTATTATTAATGATTGCACAAATGCTGGTTATGATATGTGAAAAACTAACGGGCCGCCGTTAAAATATCAAGATTGCAGTACATCCCTTTAACACATCATATGCGGATCTATCACCGACGATCATTACAGGGATACATACGGCAATCATGGGGTTTGTATCAAGCCTAAAACATAGCACCTCGATTAATTTTGTTAAATACGTCTTGTATATTCAAATACAAGTGTGAGTTTTCAATTAATATGCTATAACAATTTGAACACTTTGAACCAATAAGTAATAGTATTAATTACAAAATTCAAGATTGCCGTGTGCCCCTTTAAGATTGAACACAAACAACTTCAAAGAAAGATGAGACAGGGGGATGAATTGTCCTTTAACTGTCCACACGGAACAAAGGTATGCAGCTCTAATGCGCAAGGTCTTATCCATCCACTGAATTTTCCGGGCCGTCGTGATGTTTCACTGGACATTGACGGTCTGGCTGTGTCTTGCGGCGTATACATGCAACTCAGTTATACACTAATGCAGGACACGAAGTCTGTATCAGCTCCTTTAATGTTGAAAAATACAAACGTTGGCTTTTACTTTCACGTGCGGGTATCAATAATACATCGGGGATACGGCGCCAGCAATTTCCGAGGAAAGATAAGATGAGGGATAATGTTTCTATCAATCAGACACGCCTCCGCCATGAAGCGAATCCCTCGGGGAGTAGAGGTCTGCAGCTTTAAGCGCAGTGACTTACCCCACTGGACTTTCCTGTTTCATTGAACATTGAAGGTCTGGCTATTTATTGCGGCGTGTGCATGCCAAATCTTCTTCCCTTCATAGTTATACACTAATGCAGGACACGAAGTTGTTATCAGCTCCTTTAATGCTGAAAAGCAAAAATGTGTGCGTTTACTCGCACTTGCGGGTATCATTCTTATATCGGGGCATTTACTGCGACAGCAACCTCAGAGGGAAGATGAGACACGAGATGTTGATTCCTATCAGACACGTCTACGCCAGGGAACGAACCCACTCGGGATAGAGGTCTGCAGCTTTAAGCGCAGTGATTTACCCCCCACTGAACTCTCTAGCTGTTTCATTGAACACGGAAGCTCTGATTATTTCTTGCGACGAACAGATACAACTCTTCCTTTCTTCATAGTTATTCACGAATCCGGTACACGAAGTTTTGATCAGCTTCTTATATGTTGAAAAGTAAAATTGTTTGCTTTTACCCTCAATTGCGGGTATCAATCCTATATCGGGGCATATACTGCGCCAGCAACCTCAGAGGGAACGAACCACTCGGGGTAGAGGTTTGCAGCTTTAAAGCGCTATGACTTACCCCTATGAACTCTCCTGTTTCATTGAACGTGAAATGTCTAGCTATTTCTTGCGCGGCGTATAGATGCGACGCTTCATTACCTCAAAGTTATACACGAATCCAGTACACGAAGATCCAGTACACGAAGTTTGTATCAGCTCCTTTAATGTTGAAAATAAAAAGCTTAGCTTTTAAACTCATATCTTACATCGAGTAATATATTGCACCAGAAACCCCAGAGGGAACACTCGGGGTACAGGTCTGCAGCCTTAAAGCGCAGTGACTTACCACACTGCAATCTCCTGTGTCATTGAACATTGAAGGTGTGGCTATGGCCTTGTGGTGTATACATGCCAACTATTCCCTTCTTCATAGTTATACGCTATACGGAGTTTGCATCAGCTCCTTTAATGTTGATAATGTGTGCACTCGTATACGTATATAAATCTGATATCGAAGCACATACAGCGCCAGCAACCTCAGAGAGAAAATGAGGCGAGAGATAATGTTTCCTATCAGACACGCCTCAGCCATGGGTCAAACCCACTCGTGGGTAGAGGTCTGCCGCTTTAAAGCGCAGTGACTTACCACACTGTAATCTCCTGTTACATTGAACATTGAAGGTCTAGCTATGGCCTTGTGGTGTATACATGCCAACTATTCCCTTCTTCATAGTTATACACTAATCCACTACACGAAGTTTGCATCAGCTCCATTTAATGTTGAGAAATTTTACACCCATATACGGGTATCAATCTTATATCGAGGCACATACAGCGCCAGCAACCTCAGAGAGAAAATGAGGCGACGGATAATGTTTCCTATCAGAAACACCTCCGCCAGGGATCGAACAGGGATTGTGGTATATACATCCCAACTATTCTCTCCTTCATACACTAATCAAGTGCACAACGTCTGTATCAGCTCCTTTAATGTTGAAAGAGAAAGCGCAGTGACTTAGCCACTGAACTTTACAGGCTGTTGTGATGATACTTGACACGAAGTTTGTAATGTTGACAAATAAACATATATTTTTTTTAAATGTTATTTAGTTATTCATGAGAGGATGACATGACGTTTGCTTTTAGAAATGCCACCGCAGGGCAATGTTCTGCAGCTCTAACCCGCAAGATCGCAATGCTTTATCCATCGATCAGTCAACCAACCGAAGCCTCTGTGATCTGTCAGTGAGTGAATGTCTGGGCAGCAATCAAACACAGATGATAAAGGATGAAGTTTCCTCACCATAATTTTCTCCAATGCATGCGTGCGTGCGTG
This sequence comes from Cyrtodaria siliqua, assembly GCA_037043455.1. Taxonomy (NCBI): domain Eukaryota; kingdom Metazoa; phylum Mollusca; class Bivalvia; order Adapedonta; family Hiatellidae; genus Cyrtodaria; species Cyrtodaria siliqua. Next base: position 18,843 of record JAWPHD010004217.1, read on the forward strand.
CGTGCGTGCGTGCGTGCGTGAATTAAAATGAATTGTATTGAATTGAATAAGAATTAAATTGAATTGAATGTTGTTTTTCGGCTCAACAACACAGCATAAGTTATTAAAGGGACACTACCCGTATTATAAATAAGTACCTTTTCTACTGATCACGTGACAGTATTTAGCGCATTCGCTTTTGTACATTGTATGTATTGCACAATATCACCTGTCAGATTAGCTCAGTTGGTTAAGCAGTTGGCCCTTACAAGCCTTTGTTATTACCGGCAAGTGTAATTGTTAGTTTGGGCTGCGAGTTCAAACCTGGAAAAAGGTACTTATTTTTTTGTACTTTTTTTAAATTCTGTCAAACAATCTTGATTTTTATTTGGTAAATATTCAATAATGGTAAGTGTTTAATGTTTGTCAACGTACTTATTTCGTGTTTTATTAACTAAACGTTACGGACATTGTCCCTTAAAAGGAAAAAGAAGAAGAAAAAGAAAACAGAACAACTTTTACAACATTATTATTGTTGAATCTATATCGAAACTTTATGTTAATATATTCACGATTTAATACACACATCAACTGTGCAATATGTTTTCTGTATCAATTTTATAAACATAATGTATTTAGCCAAAGTTACGATCTTACGATTTTGATCAGAACCTGATCAAACGGGCTTTTCAAATTGGATGACGTCATGACGTCACTACGATCGGTGATGTGGCTATTTTGGGTGACGTCATGTTGTTAAAACTGTCAGCGTTGACTGAGACAATGACAACAAATGATATCATAGTAAAACAACTTCAAAAATGCGATCAGTGAAAAAAAACGGTTTTAATAACATTGTGACGTCACTGACGTCAAGACGTTAATTGATAGGGACACGTGTTAACGTTCTTGCACAACAAGACTCTGGACTCTACAATCTATGAAAGTTTTGATCAAATACGACCTCAAATACAGGATATAGAACGATAACAAGATTGCTTTATATGTCATATTCAAACAGAATAACAACTAAATTATGTTTTTTTTATTTCATATTATCATTAATAATAATTCACTGACATCGTGAATCACTAAAAATCTTTCTAAATAATTCTTGTAATATACAATTGCACATTATTATTCAATAATCATGTTGTTTAAAGTAAAATCGAATAAAACAATAACTAAAACGTAACCAGATCGGTTTGCACCAAAATGATCAACTATTTTATAAAAGCAAATTCTGTAGACACAATGGTCAATTATCAGTTAGATTATGTCCTTTATTATTTTTTCAATATAACTTAAACAAAAAACTATCAGACAGATAATTGGATAATTTTAATAAAACATGACGTCACTGACGGCCATCTTTTTGATGACATCATGACACCGTTTTTACATTCTTGCACAACTAGACCCTGAACTCTACAATCTGTGAACGTTTCATTCCAATCCGACTGTATATATTTGAGATCTAGCGCTAACAAAATATGTATCATGACGTCACTGGCGGCCATCTTGGATAACGTCATGACAATTTTCGATATACCTGCACAACTCATTCTAATTCCCTACAGTCTTTGAAAGTTGCACCAAAATCCGATAATACATGAAGGAGATATAGCGATTACAAGATTTCTTAAATGACGTCATTTGCGGCCATTTTGGATGATGTCATGACGTTAAAACTTTCAGCGTCGACTGAGACAATGACATTGATGGATTATACAGTAAACCAACTTCAAAAATGCAATCAGTGAAATAAACGGATTTTCATAATTTATGACGTCACTGACGTCAAGACGTTATTACCTAGAGACATGTGTTTACATTATTGCACAGCTAGACTCTGAACTCTACAATCTGTGAAAGTTTCATTCAAATCCGACTATAAATGTTTGAGATCTAGCGCTAACAAAAATTGTATCATGACGTCTCTGGCGGCCATCTTGGATGACGTCATGACAACAATTGACATTCTTGCACAACTCAACCTAATTCCCTACAGTCTGTGAAAGTTGCATCAAAATCCGATCATAAATGAAGGATATATAGCGATTACAATATTTGTTAAATGACGTCATTGGCGGCCATTTTGAATGACGTCATGACGTTAAAACTGTCAGCGTTGACTGAAACAATGACATTGATGGATTTTACAGTGAAAAAACATGAAAAATGCAATCAATGGAAAAAAAGGACTTTTGACTTTTCAGTGACATAGTGACGTCACTGACGTCAAGACGTTATTACATATAGACAGGTTTTTACGTTGTTGCACAGCTAGACCCTGAACCCTACAATCTGTGAAAGATTCATTCAAATCCGACTATAAATGTTTGAGATCTAGCGATAACAAGATTTGTCTGATGACGTCACTGGCGGCCATCTTGGATGACGTCATGACCCCAAAAGCTTCGGGACACTATTCCCGACTGAGCTCTATCACTGTGTAAAATGTAGAGGCCGTGCGACCAGTCTTACTATGAAAAGTGATGGGGAGAAGAAGAATAAGAATAAACAGAACGAAAACAAGAGGTTTTCCACTGAAAGTGGAAAGCCCTAATAAACAGAACGAAAACAAGAGGTTTTCCACTGAAAAGTGGAAAGCCCTAATAAACAGAACGAAAACAAGAGGTCTTTCCACTGAAAGGTGGAAAGCCCTAATAAGAACTAGATTTTGATCAGAAACCTGATCAAACGGGCTTTCCTGTCTGAATGACGTCATGACGGCATAACTGTCAGAGTTGTTGAAGATGAAGACTCTGATTGATTTATCACGAAAATAAATTCGAACATGCAATCAGTGAAAAAAAAGAATTTCTGAATATTTTGACGTCACTGACGTCATGACGTCGGGATACCGTATGACGCTCTTGCACAACGGGACCCTGAACTCTACAATCTGTGACAGTTTTATTCAAATCCAATAATAAATAGAGAAGATATAGACAAAACATGAGTTCATTTATGACGTCATTTGCGGCCATCTTTGATGACGTCTTGACAATTTGTGACATTCTTGCGCAACTCAACCTAATTCACTACAGGCTGTGAAAGTTGCATCAAAATCCTATAATAAATGAAGGAGATATAGCGATCACAACATTTCTTAAATGACGTCATTTGCGGCCATTTTGGATAACGCCATGACGTTAAAATTGTCAGCGTCGACTGAGACAATGATACTGATGAATTTTAGAGCAAACAACTTAAAAAATGCAATCAGTAAATAAAACGGATTTTTAATAACATTGTGACGTCACTGACGTCAAGGCATTATGACGTAGAGACACGTTTTGACGTTCTTGCACAACTAGACCATAAACTCTACAAGCTGTGAAAGTTTCATTTAACTCTGACCATACATGTTTGAGATCTAGCGCTAACAAGATTTGTAACATGACGTCACTGGCGGCCATCTTTGATGACGTCATGACAATTTTCAACATTCTTGCACAACCCAACCTAAACACCTACAGGCTGTAAAAATTTCATCAAAATCCAATAATAAATGCAGGAGATATAGCGATTACAAGATTTCTTGAATTACGTCATTGGCGGCCATTTTGGATGACGTCATGACGTTAAAACTGTCAGCGTCGACTAATATAATGACACTGATGGATTTTCCGATGAAATTCCTTAAAAAATGCATTTAATGAAAAAAAAAGGATTTTTCATAACATTGTGACGTCACTGACTTCAACACTTTCTAACATAGACAGACACGTTTTGACGTTTTTGCACAACTAGACGCTAAACTCTACAATCTGTGAAAGTTTCATTCAAATCCCATCGTAAATGCATGAGATACAGTGATAACAAGATTTGCCTAAAAAATCCAGTGGCGGCCATCTTGGATGACGTCATGACCCCAAAAGTTTCGGGACACTATTTCAGCCTGAGCTATATCATTGTGTAAAATTATTAGGCCGTGCGACCAGTCTTACTATGAAAAGTGGCTGACAGAATAATAATAATAATAACTAGATTTTGATCAGAACCTGATCAAACGTGCTTTCCATGTCATGTACAATCATTGAACGTGTATGGCGGTTCGGTACTATTTGCTAAACTGAGTGCCGCGTATGAATGCGTTGGGAGGGTCGGTGGAACGCAATAGTGCCTTGTAAAACGCCAAGCGTTCCTTTAAAACGCCCAGCGCACCTTTAAAAAAGCACACCGCGCCCAAAAGTGCTATGAAGACAGCCCACTGAACATAAATGACAGACTCCATGAATTTGAGATAGAAAACCCCAATCAATTAAGCCAGTCAAATTACAGGTGTCAAGACAGTCGACAACAATACAGTTAAGTGTGTCAGATGAGATTGACATATTGTTGTTTATTTCCTGTAATTGCTACATGATTTCCCGCCAAATGCAATTGAACACTGAGTTCATCGAGGTGCATTCGCACTTTAGGCATATTAAAGGGACTGGGGACGTTTCGAAAAAAATACTAATGTGTATCAATACGCTTTAAACCATTTTAATGAGTTTTAGTAGCATTTAATTAAAACGAGCGAAATAAAAGAAACAACAACATAGCACAATTAATTGTCCTGAATGTAAAATTGCGTGTTAATAGGTTCGACTTGATCATATTGTCATTGTACATGATCGATGTATATGTCTGGCTTTACACGTATGTGACATACTGGTTAGGAGCGTTTTTAAAGGGACACGCTGCAATCTCGAATTATGTATCAATCATCAAAACTAGCACCTAGATTTATAAAGCAAATACTATTGTGACTTTGAATCATTCAACTGATGCTTTCGTTTAAGGAACACATGGCAAGTATGTCCATCATTAAAATAAGCATCTCGTTTAATACTCCATTATCATTTTGACTTTAAATCTTCCTGCATTGAATATGTTATTGGTGCACTATAAATCAAACGTTAGTAAAATGCAAAACCAGTTTGGTTGATATTATCAGTATACTTATTATTAATGATTGAACAAATGCAGGTTATGGTATGTGAAAAACTAACGGGCCGCCGTTAAAATATCAAGATTTCAGTACACCCCTTTAACACATGCGGATGTATCATCGACGATCAATAAAGGGATACATACGGCAATCATGGGGTTTGTATCAAGCTAAAACATAGCACCTCGACTTATGAATCCATTATTTTGTTAAACACGCCTTGCATATTCAAATACAAGTGTGAGTTTTCAATTGAAAGTAATATGCTATAACAATTTGAAAACTTTGAACCAATAATTAATAGTATTAATTGCAAAAATCAGGATTGCTGTGTGCCCCTTTAAGATTGAACACTAACAACTTCAAAGGAAGATGAGACAGGGGATGAATTGTCGTTTTTGTCTTGGCGCCGCCAAAAACTGTCCACAATGAACATTATGCAGCTCTAAAGCGGAAGGTCTTATCCATCCACTGCATTTTCCGGGTACTGGACTTTGACGGTCTGGCTATGTCTTGCGGCGTATACATGCAACTCAGTTATACACTAATGCAGGACACGAAGTCTGTATCAGCTCCATTAATGTCGAAAAATACAAACGTTTAATTTTACTTTCACGTGCGGGTATCAATATTATATCGGGGTATATACGGCGCCAGCAATTTCCGAGGAAAGATAAGATGAGGGATAATGTTTCTATCTATCAGACACGCCTCCGCCATGAAGCGAATCCCTCGGGGAGTAGAGGTCTGCAGGTTTAAGCGCAGTGACTTACCCCACTGAACCTTCCTGTTTCAGTTAACAATGAAGGTCGGGCTATATTTATTGCGGCGTGTACATGCCAACACTTCTTCCCTTCATAGTTATACACTAATGCAGGACACGAAGTTTTTAGCAGTTCCTTTAATGTTGAAAAGTAAATTGAAAGGCCTTACAAATGGTACATATGTTCTTGATAACAATTTCAACCGTTACTGAGATATAGGTGGTTATTGGTGTTTACACCTATCGCTTACCTATGACCTTGACCTTTGACCTTGTGACCTGATTTTCCCAGACTTGATCAAGGCCACACAGTGGCACATATGTGAGGGCATTGTTGGCGCTAGCTGGTTCGGTTTTCGAAATATACTTAGAAGTTTCTATTTTAGCCTGTTTAAATTTAAACCACTATGGCCGCCATATTTGATGACGTCATCAAATATTTTTCACACGATCGATAGAAGATGATTAAAACATGATTGTGGTAAAGTTTCAAAATGGTCGTGCAATAATTGTATTTTTGACGATTTTTTCCAGTTTTAAAGCGTCTGGCGTCTCTGACGCCATCACGTTATGACGTCATGACCCCGCATGACCTTTTTACACAACTAGACCATGACCTTTACAATCTGTGAAAGTTTCATTCAAATCCGACCATAAATGTCTGAGATCTAGCGCGAACAATATTTTCATCATGACGTCACTGGCGGCCATCTTGGTTGACGTCATGACCCCAAAAGCTTTGCGGCACTATTCCAGAATGAGCTCTATCACTGTGTAAACTTTGGAGGCCGTGCGACCAGTCTTACTATGAAAAGTGGCGGTCACAAGAATAAAGTCAAAATCTTGCCGAACAACAACAATAGGTCTTTCCACTGGAAGGTGGAAAGCCCTAATAATGGTTTCGCGTATCTGTATGTGCGTGCAAGACGGGTACTGCGTTACGCCCGACACTGAATATTTAGGTCTGAGCTATGTATCATCTTCACGTGTATACATTCGTCTGCCCCACGTCCCACCCATACGCACATTATTTGGCGAAGTTTCATCAATATCAGACTGGAAATCTTTAGGAAGAGAAGCGTGAACTAGGTATTTCTTAGGTATTCGCTGGCGGCCATATTGAATGTCGCCGCGACCCAAAACATTGCAATGCACAACTACAAGATAAGTACATTATTTTGACAAAGATTCACCAAGAAGGGACATGTAGTTCTTGGGCAGAAGCGATTTTAATCTTCTTTCGTTTCTACGTTACTGTGACGTCATTAATGACGTCAGCTAAAAATAAACTTCACGTTCGTATTTGCAATCATATGTTCTACAAAACTGACAAATTTTACGTGTCTACGCCAATTTTTCAAATTTTACGTCATTGACGTCATCGTATTTTGGTTCCTATGGCAACAATTTACCAACGTTGCGTTTTGAGTGGACTTTATTTTTGAAAAGTAAATTGAAAGGCCTTACAAATGGTACATATGTTCTTGATAACAATTTCAACCGTAACTGAGATATAGGTGGTTATTGGTGTTTACACCTATCGCTTACCTATGACCTTGACCTTTGACCTGGTGACCTGATTTTCCCAGACTTGATCAAGGCCACACAGTGGCACATATGTGAGGGCATTGTTGGCGCTAGCTGGTTCGGTTTTCGAAATATACTTAGAAGTTTCTATTTTAGCCTGTTTAAAATTAAACCACTATGGCCGCCATATTTGATGACGTTATCAAATATTTTTCACACGATCGATAGAAGATGATGAAAACATGATTGTGGTAAAGTTTCAAAATGGTCGTGCAATAATTGTATTTTTGACGATTTTTTCCAGTTTTAAAGCGTCTGGCGTCTCTGACGCCATCACGTTATGACGTCATGACCCCGCATGACCTTCTTGCACAACTAGACCATGACCTTTACAATCTGTGAAAGTTTCATTCAAATCCGACCATAAATGTCTGAGATCTAGCGCGAACAAGATTTTCATCATGACGTCACTGGCGGCCATCTTGGTTGACGTCATGACCCCAAAAGCTTCGCGGCACTATTCCAGAATGAGCTCTATCACTGTGTAAACTTTGGAGGCCGTGCGACCAGTCTTACTATGAAAAGTGGCGGTCACAAGAATAAAGTCAAAATCTTGCCGAACAACAACAATAGGTCTTTCCACTGGAAGGTGGAAAGCCCTAATAATGGTTTCGCGTATCTGTATGTGCGTGCAAGACGGGTACTGCGTTACGCCCGACACTGAATATTTAGGTCTGAGCTATGTATCATCTTCACGTGTATACATTCGTCTGCCCCACGTCCCACCCATACGCACATTATTTGGCGAAGTTTCATCAATATCAGACTGGAAATCTTTAGGAAGAGAGGCGTGAACTAGGTATTTCTTAGGTATTCGCTGGCGGCCATATTGAATGTCGCCGCGACCCAAAAAATTGCAATGCACAACTACAAGATAAGTACATTATTTTGACAAAGATTCACCAAGAACGGACAAGTAGTTCTTGGGCAGAAGGTGGAAAGCCCTAATAAACAGAACGAAAACAAAAGGTCTTTCCACTCAAAGGTGGAAAGCCCTAATTACAAAGGGCAATAACTCTAAGTTGAATGAAGACATAGTTACGGTTCTTGCTCTCTGCACTCCCTCTCATTGCCCTCGATCATTGTGCGATGTTTCATTGCAGTCCCATTAGTAGTTTTGAAGTTATGCTCCAGACAAAAGTGGAACGGACGTATGGACAAAGCGGTGACTATATGCTCCTCCGAAAATTACAGGGAGCATAAACAGTTAAATGACATCCCCTCAAAACAACTGTTAGTTCATTTATATTGATTATTGTTTTATCTCAGTTGGTCCATACCCTCTTTCCCCCATATCCAGTCCTCTAACTCCGATCCTGGGCCATCCAAAAATATCACTAAAAACTCTACATGATAGTTTAAAGGCAAGTAGTACTCTTACGAACTTACCAGTTGATGTGTTTTAGTGGGAGCTGTCTGCTTCTGCTTCTGCCTCGCCTCAGCCTGGGACATTACTCCCCCACCTGTTGAACATGTAAATAAGTTTTATAGATGTACTTAGACTGGGTTCGGTAGTTACATATTGACCTATTATTAGATTCCACCATTGTTTATAACTTGTTTTAAAAGCTTAAATATATTTAAATGCGTGACTATAACACTTCTTAATTCTAGAAATGTTAATTTTTCTGGGATTTGTTGGAGGATACAAAATATTGACAGTCTCAAATATAGGCTTAAGTCATATGGTTGAACAATCAGTTGGTCGATTTCGCAATATCTTTAAAATCAGATCCAAAATATTCGCTCCACTACTTTCCGCTATTTAGATCTAGGCTTGGTCACCTCAGATTGATCTTTCATCTAATCAATATTCATGAGAAGATCAACTAAATTCAACCAATGAAATCGCAAGGTTCATTTATAATTCATATGCAATTAAAACTTATTTTATTCTATTCGAGTGAACTGAACAAACGCAAATCTACATATCCGAATAAAGATAAAGTCTTCGTGTGTTATTGCTGTGTTATTGCACGATACATTCAACGAAATACACTGAATGGTATGTTTTACATCAAGATACGAAAAAAATCATGGGCGCTGTCGTGTATTTTGAAAATATATATTCCACCGAAATTATTAGAAACATGGCTAATGTGTAAGGGATTATATAAGAATAACGACAAAGCTAATATTTCATATACTGTCGTTTTTCCTCGATTGACATCTCTCTATTGAACATGGAGAAATAATTAGCAATATATGTGACAAGAGAAATAATTTTAATTTTGATTTGTCATATTCCGACGGCAGATGTCGTGTGAATCGTCGTCGAGGGGAAACGTATGCAGATACCTGTGTATGTAAGCGAAAGAAACAGATTAGGGAATAACCTGACCCCAACGTGTTTTTGGGAATCATGTTGCTTCTACGAGACAGCGTTGTATCGATGTCATCAGAGCCACGGAGGCCATACGTGTGATTAGAATGTGTGTGTGACTTTGACAAATGACCCGTGTCTCATGTCTTGTTAAAATGTATATAGTGCAAACGAATTAATATCATTAATTTTGTTTTGTGATACTTTATTCTCCAGAAATACAACAGGATATCAAGAAATACACAAAGATCTGAGAAAATTATTGGCATATTCTTAGGTGGGTACTTAGATATTGTGACTAGTATATATTGAAAGTAAACCTGAAGATGATGTGCGTCCAAAACAAGGTTATTTAGGCCGTGAGCCATACAATGTTTTGTTACCATCTCAAGGAACTATTCTTACTAGTAACATATTATTGAGTACCTTGTAGAGAAACAAAAAAACATGATAGCTGTGGCTACATGGTAGCTGATTCCTGTTTTTAAAGTTATCTCCCACTTTTAACTAAAAATCAGGTTTCTTTAAACAAATGTTTTCACTGAAACCTCAAAAGCTACAGGTGTAATATTGTGCATGTATCATACATTAAGGGTCCTGCACAAAGTATTTTTAAAATAGTGACCCCGGGGCTAAATATGACCCAACCCCGGTAGTAACAGTTTTACATAGAGTTATGGACAGTTTGTTAAAATGTTGACCCTGAGGTCATTTTTGCTCCGCCCCAGGGGTCATATATTTGCATTTTACTTACTGTATTCGATACCGTTGTAAGCGATTCGCTTCTAATGTACTTCTTGATTGTCCTTCTGGGTAAAACCAGTACTAAGAATGCATATAAAGTGTTTTTCTCAGGGACACAACACATATGCTTATGGCGGGGAAATCCACGACTTTTAGATCATGGGTCCAACGCTCTACCACTAGACCACAGCGCTCCACATAGAGTCATATAGAAACATTTCTAAACAAGAGGCCCAAGAGGGCCTGTGGACGCTCTACTGGCTAATATGGCTCTTATAACATCATGAAGCGAGTGACTATCGTCTGAAAGAGGCAAAATATAGAATTTTTAACTAAATCCAGAGCCATGACTCCGCCATTACTGGTCTAATCTGGCTGGTTTTCAAACTTGACCAGTAGAAATATTTAAAAAAAAAAAAAAAAAAAAAATAAAATAAAAAAAAAATAAATAAATAAAAAAAAGTTAAAATTTACAAGAATAAATAAATATAAAAATAATAAAAGGAAAAAAGTAAAAAAATCTGGTAAAATTTGGTGAAGATCGATTGAAAAATGAAGGCCCTATCGTCTTAACGAGCAAAATATAGCATTTTTAACTAAACAAGGGCATAACTCGCTGTTACTGGTCCGATCTGGCAGGTTTTCGAACTTTTCCGAGCTTTCATTTACATTAACAATCTGTTAAATTTTGGTAAAGATCTAGATGAAAAATGAAGGCCCTGTCGTCTCAACGAGGAAAATATAGCATTTTAAACTAAAACAAGGGCCCATAACTCTGCTGTTACTGTCCGATCTGGTTGGTTCTGCATATTTGTCCGAGCTTTTATTGATACTAAAAATCTGGTAAAGTTTGGTAAAAGATCGGATGAAAAAGTGGAGTCCCTGTCATCTTAACGAGGCAAAACTAGTAACATGTGTAACTAAATCAAGGACCATACCTCCGCTGTTACTGGTTCGATCTGCTCGGTTTTCGAACTTTTCTGAGCTTTCATTGACATTAACAATCTGGTAAGGTTCTGGTAAAGATCAGATGAACAATGAAGGCTCTATCGTCTTAACGAGACAAAAGTTAACGACAGACGGATGGACAACGGACGACGGACGGACGGACGACGGACAACTCGGCATCCCATAAGCTCTGCTGGCCTTCGGCCAGTAGAGCTAAAAACAAGAGCTAGAGGTCCATTAATATACATGTAGCTTATGATTCACTACCAATTTTGTTAAAATAGTGATCCTATGGTCAAATTTCGCCCAGTTCCGGGGGTCACACTTCTACATAGAGTTATGTAGAAACGTCTATAAACGTATTCTTCTCTGAAACTACAAGAGCTCGAGGTCTATTAAGCTGCATGTATTGTTATATTATTGTCCTTTTCCTATTATTTAAATGGTGACCCTGGAATCAAGTTCGTATCAGCCGCGGGGGTCACATTGTTACATTGAGTTATATAGGAATCACCTAAAACATCTTCTCTGATACTTCAAAAGCTAAATAATATGTTGCATAGATCATAAGCTTATGATCCTCTACCTAGTCTGTTCATATGGTGACAATGGGGTCATATATGGCCACTACGGGGGTCACACTTATACAGATTTATATAAAGAAATTGTTATTGTTTCTTAAGAACATGATAAAACTTTGAAACTAGACCAGTGGGTCTATTGTTTATAGCTTGAAGTTGTACACTTTTCATAAAATGACTTCAAATTAAGTTTTGAGCTAACTGCAATATATACATAATGTGACTTTTGGTAAGGTTTTCCATTATAAAGACTTAACCATGTTTACAAATCGCATACTGAATAAATCCACGGATTAAAAGCTCTACATAAATCACAGAGTAGCCAACTGCATTTTCAACCTGTCTGTACAAATCACTTAATAAGACCTATCCCGATATACTGGGTACTGATCCTTATCTGGAAGCAATTAAAAATGTGTCATCTAATATTTTATGCTATATTGTCATATTAAGTTATAATACTTTAATAAGATAATATGTACTGAGTATTCATAACCTGTAATATATATAATGGACTGTTCTTTCTTTGAATTAAGACCATTACATTTATGAGACAAAGGGGTGTTTTGGGGAAAATTACTGACCAGCCGGATATTGTAAACCTTACTCGCAGGCTGATCTTGGTTTATGATGGACGCAAAGGCTATTATAGGCGTGCTTAGCGGGTTAAAGGTTAATTGTCTTTTATTATACCAAAGCCTTAATTATCAACTTTATCAAAATAGCAATGAGCTTGCCCTAGAACCTGGTTTAAACCCCCCACCCCCCAGCGGCCTTTTTTACCACCGACCGTACCAAGGCGATAGCCCTATTGTCAACTCTTTCATGTTTGTGATGTCTTATTTGGCATTTTATTCATCTTTGAAGTTGTTCTTTGTTTATGTTTGTGTTTGCAGTTGACTGTCGACCTCGAATGCTACTTTTCCTGTTCGATTTTTATATCTATATTTGCAGGCATATTGCAACTCGACATACATGAACTTGATGCTAACTTGGTAGATATGAGTTACTGATGTGAACCCAGCTTCATGGATATAAACATAATGACGGATTAACATTTTAGTTGCATGTATTTTAATGCAGTCAACCTGCTTTAGCGCAAACGGCCTGTTCATGCAGTGGATAGCACGGGTGACGTGGAATTCAGAGGAACCTGGTTCAAGCCTCATCGGCGCCAGTGAATTTTGTCGGTGTGTTTTTGGGCAAGACACTTTCCCTTACCCTCGTCCGTCGGATGTGGACGTAACCCAGGCGTTAACGTGTATCGATTTTCTTCTTATATTCGTTAGTAGGACAGGTTCCTAAATGCCTCTGTATCATTCCCCCCACCCTATAAGTATTTTATACATAGTCCCAATCCTAGGTTAATTCCATAATCTAAATCAAGTACGGAGAACATCACAACATATGTTAAACGAAAAAGAAACGCAACTCGGGAATTTCAGCTAAATATTGTATGTACAGTATGCTGCTGTTAATCCAATGGTATATGGCTACGTAAGACCCTTTCGGACAAAAAAGACTAAAACAACATATAGCACAGCAAATAGTATACCGTCGAAGTTTCATTATTGACAGAGTACGCGTTTGGCTCAAGCATGCGAGCAAACTTAGGATGCAACATTTTGCTTTACGTTGAATACAGTACTGAACTTGCTCAATTTTTACAAGAGGAACTTCAACATCTATGAATTTAAAGGCTAAGACTAGGACTGGTTGGCCTGGAGTCAAAATAATGTGACCATGAGAGGTATAACGTTTAATGTCTACGCCGTGGTATTCCAGTGTGTATTCCAGTGTGCCAGTACTATACATTTATCATATCCATTTTATGGAAGCCCCCTGTACGGATGTCCGACTTCATTCCTTGCGACAACTTGTAATTTCGTAACATTTTACATTCCTATTTCTTACTTCATAACTTTATACTTCCATTTTTGTGTGATTTCTGGAGGTTCTGGGTTCAAGCCTCACCGGCGCCATTGAGTTTCATGGCAAACTAAATTCGGTTAATTTTATTTGCATCAAGAGTATCCTAATGTTTTAATGCATTCAACCTAAATATCTTAGAACAACATTGTCGTATCGTAAAGGTATCATAGCTAGAACCCCGTTTAAATTTTATACAAGAATGCACACATTTATTTGAAGTGTGCAGCGCATGCCAGTAAGGTGGTGGACATGTGTTGACTGTTCGTGATGCGTAGTACTGATCGTAATTGGTCTACATGTACATACATACTCGACTCTATATCTACCATCTCTCGACAACAATGTCGGCAGCTGACAAGCACTTTAGTGAAGTACGAGAAATGGATATGTATCAGAAAGTTGATGGAAGGATAAATAGCATTAAACCGTATTAAAGTTTGAAATCGTCTACTTACTGGTGGGAAAGTCCGGCGAGGTCACACGTTTGCCTTTTTTGCCACTCTTTTCTGTTATTTCTTCTGATAACTCTAGCTCCTCCAACCTGTCTGTTATTGTAAATAATAGTAGCACTTATTTATGTAGAAGATCAACATCAATTGCTAGGATATATCGTATGTAGGACTGTACAGTACTCATACACTGTACAGTACTGATATACATGCATCTCGTGTATTACATTAGAAGTATCATTTAAACCATCAATTAGAAAATGACGGATTTATAAAGCTATGCTAATGATTTCCTTTGGTCGAATTGTTAATAGCGTCAACATTTATTTATGTGAAAAATGTTACTCGTGAAGGTCTTTATGTGACTTAGAAACATGGCTAATGTGTTAGGGATTACATTAGAATAATGACAAAGCGACTATTTCATATACTGTCGTTTTTCCTCAAATGACATCTCTCTATTGAACATAAAGATGTAATTAGCAACATATGTGACAAGAAAAATAATTTTAATTTTGATTTGTCATGTTCCGACGGCTGATGTCGTGTGAATCACCGTCGAGGGAAAAGGTATGCAGATACCTGTGTAAGCGAAAGAAACAGATTAGGTAACGGGTCGGTGATGACATGGTTTGGCATAAAAAAAATCTAGCCGAGCTGCAGAGAGATATCATCAACACATGGAAAAACCTGACCCCAACGTGTTTTTGGGAATCATGTTGCTTCTACGAGACAGCGTTGTATCGCTGTCATCAGAGTTCACGGAGGCCATACGTTTTATTAGAATGTGTGTGTGACTTTGACAAATGACCCGTGTCTCATGTCTTGTTAAAATGTATATAGTGCAAAAGAATTAATTTCATTAATTTTATTTTTTGATACTTTATTCGCCAGAAATACAACAGGATATCAAGAAATACACAAAGATCTGAGAAAATTATTGGCATAATCTTAGGTGGGTACTTTGATATTGTGACTAGTATATATTGAAAGTAAACCTATGAAGATGATGTGCGTGAAAAACAAGGTTATTTAGACCGTGAGCCATACAATGTTTTGTTACCATCTCAAGAAATTATTCTTACTAGCACCATATTATTGAATACCTTGTCGAGAAACAAAAAAAAATGATAGCAGTGCCATAATGGTAGCTGATTCCTGTTATTAGAGTTGTATCCCACTTTTAACTAAAAATCAGGTTTCTTTAAAAAAATGTTTTCGCTGAAACCTCAAGAGCTACAGGTGTAATATTGTGCATGTATCATAAATTAAGGGTCCTGTACAAAGTATTTATAAAATAATGACCCCGGGGCCAAATATGACCCAGCCCCGGGAGTAACAGTTTTACATAGAGTTATAGCCAGTTTGTTAAAATGTTGACCCTGGGGTCATATTTGGCTCCGCCCCAGCGGTCATATATTTGCATTTTACTTACTGTATTGTAAGCGATTCGCTTTTAAGGTACTTCTTGATTGTCTTCCTGGGTAAAACCAGTACTAAGAATGCATATAAAGTGTTTTGCTCAGGGACACATCACATATGGTTATGGCGGGGATGAAACCCTCGACTTTTGGGTCATGGGTCCAGCGCTCTACCACTAGACCACAACGCTCCACATAGAGTCATATAGAAACATTTCTAAAACAAGAGGCCCAAGAGGGTTTAAACCCCCAGCGGCCTTTTTTACCACTGACCGTTCTAAGGCGGTAGCCCTATTGTCAACACTTTAAAGTTTGTGATGTCTTATTTGGCATTTTATTCATCTTTGAAGTTGTTCTTTGTTTCTGTGTGAGTTTGTAGTTGACTGTCGTCCTTGAATGCTACTTTTTCTGTTCGATTTTTATATCTATATTTGCAGGCATATTGCAACTCGACATACATGAACTTGATGCTAACTTGGTAGATATGAGTTACCGTTGTGAACCCAGCTTCATGGATATAACTTAATGATACATTAATATTTTAGTTGCATGTATTTCAATGCAGTTAACCTGCTTTAGCGCAGACGGCCTGTTCATGCAGTGGATAGCACGGGTGACGTGGAATTCAGAGGACACCGGTTCAGGCCTCATCGGCGCCAGTGAATTTTGTCGGTGTGTTCTTGAGCAAGACACTTTCCCTTACCCTCGTCCGTCGGATGTGGACGTAACCCAGGCGTTAACGTGTATCGATGCTCTTCTTATATTCGTTAGTAGGACAGGTTCCTAAATTCCTCTGTATCATTCCCCAAACCCTATAAATATTTTATACATAGTCCCAATCCTAGGTTATTCCATATTCTAAATCAAGTACGGAGAACATCACAGCCTATGTTAAACGAAAAAGAAACGCAACTCGGGAATTTCAGCTATATATTGTATGTACAGTATGCTGCTGTTAATCCAATGGTATATGGCTACGTAAGACCCTTCCGGACAAAAAATACTAAAACAACATATAACTCAGCAAATAGTATGCCGTCAAAGTTTCATTATTGACAGAGTACGCGTTTGGCTCAAGCATGTGAGCAAACTTAGGATGCAACATTTTGCCAACTCTTTACGTTGAATACAGTACTGAACTGGCTCAATTTGTCAGTAATGGACATAATATAACACTTATAAAAATCGAATGTAAAACGGTAATGTAAATTAACAAAGTTAAACGATTTGGTCAAGGTCATTGATAGGAACATGTTGATGCCATACAGATGTAAGTGTGTATGAAATTTAAAAGCTGTATCAGAGTAATGGGCATAATAAAAAATTTGAATGTAAAACTTCAATGTATATTAACAAAGTGTAGGTCAAGGTAATTCATACTGACCTACTTTTCATTGAAACATTCCGCCATCATGTAGTTATAAACATTTGTACCCATTGAAAGCTGTAAGGCATCTGGTGTTGAATAATGGACTTAACAAAAACCTTGAAAGTATCAAACTGGAATGTAAAATGTTAATGTAAACTAACAAAGTGTAAAAAGTAGGACAAGGTCAATTATATCGACCTGATTTGGGCAGGAACATATTGCTGCTATATAGATGTAAGTGTGTATGAAGTTTGAAAACTGTACGGCTTTTGGTATCAGAAAAATTTACTTAATAAAAAACTTGAATTCACCTACAGCCGCAACATACACCATTACATGTATATCAAAATGTTTTTGCATAAAAGCTTGCACAAAATCAGCTCATTATCAGTGACCTTTATTTTATTTTTTTATTAATTTACATTGAATGTGCTGGGATTTTTAAATTTTCAAGTATGTAATAACTAATACTTTTCTCCAGTGTTGACTTGGTAAAGCACTCTCTCACTGACATGACTGAACTAGAAATTATTTAGTCTTCTATCTCTTCTGGCCCCCCATGGTACCCAAATTGTGATGGCCCGCAAAATGTTGCATAAACGTACATCAAAGTTTGCGTGTAAGCTGTACGATGTGACTGGAGGATGGTTCCCCGACCCTCACACACCTATGACGGGGAAATAAACGGGTTTCCTCACAGGAACTCAAATAGAAAAAAAAGACACTGCTCGATTCCATTCTTATGACAAGCCATGAAAAAAGCTTGATTCCAGTGCTGTTGCACATGATGAAACAAAACTTGATTTAAATTACAAAACTAACAATGAGAAAACACATGATTCCAGTTATATGACAGTAAAGGAACGTTTGATACCCGTTATATTGCACACAGTGAAAACAAAATTACAGTAA
This sequence comes from Cyrtodaria siliqua, assembly GCA_037043455.1. Lineage (NCBI taxonomy): Eukaryota > Metazoa > Mollusca > Bivalvia > Adapedonta > Hiatellidae > Cyrtodaria > Cyrtodaria siliqua. Next base: position 36,796 of record JAWPHD010004217.1, read on the forward strand.
TTAGGCTTTTTAAAGTACATGTTAACACATGCACATTTAATATTACACTTAACGTTTTGTTACTCCATTTTGTAAGCAACCGATGACCCTTTACCGGGTCATTCGTGTCCCATGGACACACTTTCTAGTTTTTATTACTAAGAAAGACAAAAATATCGGACAGGGAAAGCAGCACTCAAGGACGACAGTCAACCACAAAACACAAAAACAAACATGCAAACAGACAAACGAGAAATAGAAAAAGTAATAAAAAAATGCAAACGACATCACAAACACAAAAGAGTTGACAATAGGGCTACCGCCTTGGAACGGTCAGTGGCAACAAAGCCCACTGGGGGTTTAAACCGGTTCTAGGGCGCATCAAACCTCACACTTACCCTACTATCATCCCATTAAAACAGGACAGTGTAAATAAAGAAATCCCCACCATGATCTAATCTCTAACCAACAAGGCAGCATCATTAGGCAATATAAGTAAAACACAAATATGCTGGTGTAAATATAATACAAAAAAACAATAGCCCAGAAATCCACAATGAAGGTACTCAATGACTTGGCAGAAGCCAGAGCAACAAGAGAATAAACCATTAAGGGCAACAATGTTTTTTATACCAAGGACTTCAGTTTCACACCATTGACAGTCTTAGATGTACTGATCATTTCTGATACAACCATGCAAACTCTACACAATTTGTTTTTGAAAAGAAGCTCGATTTATAAACTTTGAACGATTTAAATCATAATTACTTTCATACAATCTTTTTTAAACTTGTTAAAAAAAATCAAAAGGAAGTTTTGACAGTTTAGCCACGCGCTGTTGTACAGTTCGCAATTATGCTTTGATCGCTTATTGTGCGATGACGTTATAGATTGTGGACCCTATGACGACGTCTACCTATTTCCTCCTTAAAGGACGGCAGCGTTTCATGATCGTAATTTTGTCTTGTTGTACCCTTAACGGTGTGTTCTTTTGTTGCTCTTGCTACTACCAAGTCATTGGGTAATTGCCTTGTTGCTTCCTATGCGTTTTATATTCATATATACATGATCATTTATGTGTTATTCTTATATTGCATATGAATGCTGCCTTGGATTTGGAAGAATATAACCTGGCGGGAATATTTTTATTTCCACTGTCCAGTTTTATTGGGATTACCATAGGGTAAGAGTGAGGTTTGGTGCACCCAAGAACCCAATCCACTGACCGTTTCTAGTTGGTAGCCCTATTATCAACCATTTTATGTTTGTGATGGCATATCTTGTCTTTTATACATCTTTGTCATTACTGTTGACTTATGTGCGTGTTTTTCTTTAACTTTAACTGTGGTCCTTGAATGCTATATTTCCTGTTCGACTTCTGTATCTAGTATTGCAGCGCACTTTGTTTGGTGATTGAACCCCATACTGTCAGTCATTATGCTTCGTGTATCTCTTGTGCAATGGCACAGCATCCTAGTGGTATTATATGACTGTTATTGTTAAAGCCTTGTGGTGTCTCTATTAATGTATTGTTTGTATTATAATACAGATCATAAAAACATCATTTAAGTGTACTGTTTTGCTTATGACTCCGATGTCAACTTCATTATTAGATGATTTCTTAAGCATGAACCTTGTACCCATAAAATCGATTAAGGGTAACCGATAGGCCGTATAATTTACTGGCCATAGCAATGGCTTCATCACTGTTTATGTTGTTTATTGATCGTCTCATTGACTATTTATGTTGCTAATTTGAATTTTCTTGTGGTAAACTTACAGTGCAATAGAACATTGTTTAAATCCACAAAGAACATTTATACCTTTCAATACGGTACGCATGTTCTCAACATTTGTATGTGTGTTGCGTCACACGATTTGCTGTTATTTATTTTTGTTTGTTCTTAATTTTAACTATTTCTTTTTAGATGTGTGATATTTGAGAATCCTAGATATCTCTATCGACTTTTGCGCTTTTCAATGCCCATAAGAATCGATGGAGGATGCTCGATTACATGTTTTATTAAAAAATTGTCAACATATGTTGTTTACTTACGGATGGAATGAAGCGTCTTCGTGACGGCGTGTAAGTAAAGTGAGGGCAGGAGTTCAACTTTCACGCCTGTCTTCTCTGTTAGTTCTTCTGATAGTTCTCGCAAACTGTCTGCAGTTGTAAAAAACTTTACGATGTGTTCTAGTCCCTCAGTATCTGTAGCTTGAAGGCATATTTCGACAGACGATCTCGATGTACCTGTTCGTTATCAAACCAGTTTAATATACTGTATAAATTATGTAAGTGAAAACAGCCTTATGGTGTGCTCTCATACTGATGATGCTGTAATGCTCACTTTATATAAGTTTGTGCATTATAAACAAAGTGTATTATACTTAAAACATGTTGTCGCAAATTAATGTTACCTTTATACACATGTTAATGCAGGCAAAGATAAAACATGATTAAGAAGCTATATACAACGAAACGTAAGAGAATATGCACTGGTCCTTCTTACTTTTACAAATATTAAACAAACAGCATAAACAGCAAATAAGTGTTAACAGATTCACATGCTTACATTAACATACTTGAATAACACTTGTAATAGAGGACGACACAATACCATAACAGACACAATTTCTACAATTATTCACGCATAGTAGTTTTATTTTACAAGTGCTTCGTACGTTCGTATTTTAAAGATTGCTAAAAATAATATCTTACAATTGAAAGTTGTGAACCATAATTACCTGCATAGCTGAATCTTTCCATTACAAACTGCCTTTCTGTAAATAATAATAATAATAATTTATTAATAAAATAAAACATGAAACAACACGAACGCCATATATAGACATTAAGATGAACACCGCGTATTCTGAACATAATTTATATAAGTATCATTAATTTAGATAAAGCATATTCATTTTACGCTTTGTAATAAAATAGTAGAGTTTTTGCAGTGAATATGGTGAATGAAAAGTGGTAACTGACATGTGTGAAATATAGAAAAAATAGAAAAATGGTAGTATAGAAAACACAGCAATCAAACGCAACGGCACCGTAGGTCCGCACGTGAGTGTTATTCTTTCACTGCCGAAATTACGCTTTGCAATGTCGAAAATGCTTTTTTTGTGTGTGTGTTTTTTGAAAAAAACAGTTGGATTTATATTATTTGTTTGAGTGATCTAAATAAGCAAATGAGCTGCTTATATATATTGTTTTGTTTTTAAATGTGTTCAGTATGTTACGAACTTTCCTCATTTGCACTGGAAATGTTAGTTTTCCTCTTTTTTTTTCAAAACTCGTTTCTTTTCAGAAAATTGGTATACACGTTATATCATTGAATTCATTTGAATCTGTATGGCTTTATCGTAGACTATCGCTTAAGATGGTGCTTGAGGCGTAGAGGTGTTGCACTCGACATTACCTCTCAAAAACCGACTCAATACAATCGTGCCTGGTACTTTTATCTCTTGTTTGTGTTTGTTGTTTCGAAGGGATCCCCTTTTCCTTAGTTATTATCATTCACACTAGCGTTTGTTAAGTACTGTGTGGCGCCCGTAAAAAAGTCGCACCGACTGCAAATAGTAGTGTTATTACTTATGGACCTCTGAAATCATCAAACCCAATCTGTGTCGCTTTAAAGTAGAATATCGCTTAATTCGGTGCTAGGAGAAGTGAGAGGTTTTACACTAGGTATTACCGCTCATGAACAGACTCAATAAAACCGAGTGTGCTACTTGTACCTCGTGTTTGTGTTTGTTAGTATTTATTCTATTTTAGTTTCACAGACTATATATTTGTTTTTGCAAAAACTTACATTTTTTGTTACACCAACAATACAATATATGCAATGTTGTTTAGTTACGTTTATGAAGAGCATTAGCTAGAGAGTAGTAGTAATCTATAAAATAAATACTGAAAAGGAGATCCCTTAGACGCAACAAACACAAACAAGAGATAAAAGTAGCAGACTCGGTCTTATTGAATCTGTTCGTGAGAGGTAATGTAGTTTTCAAAGATGGTGCGCCTACTTGATGTTACACTGATAAGTTTAGTTATGGTGTCATAGCAATATCGTTTGCGGTTTTAGATAAGTATCAACCCACTTTGTTCCTACGTTTATTGTTTCATGCAGCTTTAGTTCATTTTAAACCAACTGCACTTTGATAAGTCGTTTCTGTAAAGTTGTTGGTGCACCCTAGTTCCTGGTTTAAATCACCAATTACCGTTCCATGTCGGTATCCCTATTGTTAACCATTGTATGTGTGTGATGTTAAATACATTATTTTTTATTCATCCTTGTAATTGTTGTTTATTTCGATGCCTGTGTTTGGATGACTGTGGTTCTTGAATGCTACATTTCCTTTTTAGACTTTTACTCATACCATGAAAAAAAAAGAGATTTTGGAAAAGAAGTGCAAACAATAAAGGTTTACAGACGGACGAACGACGGATGGTCTTACAAACATCGCACCATGGTTAGTAACTAACATTCATTAAGTGAACATCGTAACTATGTATAAATGCATACCTATATCTTCTACAGCATTCTGTAAATCTTCATCATAAAATGAAGCACTTATGCTGACTTTTACACCACGTGTACTCCTCACGACGTCTGCAATATTATCCAGAGACTCTTGAAGATTTCCTTTCAAATACGATTGCAGCAAATCAAAAAGGCTCCCAAATGAACGGCACTGTATCAATATAATTACACTACCAACTCTTGCGTCGTTCACACTTGCTTTCTGTTGCAGAAATGTTATGAATTTATTGATAGCATATTTTATTGGATGATCGCTATCAACAACTGGTCCTTCTTTTGCAGCTTTGGCTGCTTCTATGATGAAATGTTGTATCAAAGTTCCCGTTTCCTTGTCGTCACAAAGTATAGTCACTTTGACACGTAACTCTGTAAAATGAGAGGTAAAACTACAAATATAACGCACAAAATACAACTGGTGTTTCTGCTATTTATGTTATATAATTATGTGTTTTGTATATTTGCCCTTGCGACGTTATTTATAAAACTTACAATAAAACAACCACAGAGCTCGATTATTTTGAAATATGTTTGACAATAATTTGAAAAGGAGTATATTGGGAGAAAGAAATGAAAGTTGGGAACAAAAGAGGCTTATCCATGCACAGTATCATTGAGCATATGAAAGAATCGCACATACAAACAAAGAGAACATACTTGGATGCGGTTTATTGTAAGATTCTGACTTATTTGACATGTTCCAGAAGGAAAGTAGTAGGACTATTCTCGGGTTGTGTGATTTCAATCGGGTTGCCGCGGACTAGCGGTATTTATAATAGTTGGCTATTCAGATTTCAATAAAAATCACACACACAAAGTTAATAACACTATATTATCTTTATAAATTATTGACGCACAATACTTTTAAAAGTCATTTTTTAAATTAGATTTAGAGCTTTCTTTTGTAACTATGAACATGGTACGTCTAATATGATGTCAGTATTTGAGAAACACATATTTTAGTATTTAGCAACAACAGTAGTTGTATTCCTATGGTATATGGTACCCAGACCATATGCCATAGGTTAAGCCATAGTATAGTATGTAAATTGCAGGACATTGTGAGGAGTTTATATGCTTTTTATTCCGATTCAAAGTATTTATTTCATACACCATTATATTCACCTAATTATATCCCACCAAAATTCTGACCACGAAGAGGGAGTTACCCTCATGGAATGATATTTACATAGGTAGATAATATATATATTATTCAAACTTAATGATAGTTTTTGCTAGTTAAAATGTATTTGACAATTATTATGTATATACTTTTTAATTTGTTTTTAAAGTAGTAATCCTAAGTATTGATAAATGCATATTTATTAGTGTGGAAATAAATGGGAAAAATTATATTTATAGTACATTGTGGTCTCTTATTTTAAAACTCTTACTGATGAAAACAGTTTATTCATTAAATTCTTGTTTTCTGTTGTCATAGGTTCAATAGATGTTGGTATGCTTGGTCGTTTCCGAAAATCTGCTCCTAGCTAATTTACATTTTGTTTATTTATGTTTTCTCATTTAGGGCAAAGCGTTTTGTTAGAAACTGGGTGTGAAAACACCTTATTGAAGATTACTTTTTCATCATACTATGCATACCTTCTTCGGGATGGCTCAAATTTCTGTGCTATTGGCATTTTAAATATTGAGTTCTGCTCAACCCGGGGCAAAAGAGCGTGAACTTTATCAAGCAATTTTCACTACCATTCAGGAACAATCTTAATCAAACCGAGATTTTAAAAATAGATTCCTTTTTATCTGATCGCCTTTTGTAAAAAGCATGACCTTCGTTTTATGTACATTTATAATCAATTTCCATTTCTCTCAATAACTGTACATTACATATAACCCATCCTGTAGCCCCTTTTCAGTATCCGAAAGTATCACTATGTCATCAGCGTATAAGAGTAACAACAGTTTTAACATTCCAGTATCAATACCTTTAAAGCCATTTAGTGTTGAATATTCCTCTAAATCATTACATACGAAGAATATATGAAAATAGACAAACAATCGCCCTGTGACGCTCTAAGCTAAAACTAAAACAACTAAAACTGTCACTAAGCTGTTGTTTTGATAGTTTACTCTTGATTTTATATATACAAACTATACGTTTTAGTAACAATGTTTTTTTCTACCATTTTATTTGAGAAACAGTCGTCGAAAAATAAATAAAACATTCTATACAAAAGTCAAGGCGTGTTGATTGCTACATGTTACATCAAAACGTATTCACATTTATGCAAGGTGTGATACAGACTGAGTCAAATAGTCCATGTGCAATATTTTAAACAGTCTTAGACAGCGTTTACATTAATACCATCTTCATTTCCAAGAGTGGATTTTGAATTTCAATTGCTTTACATCTATAATTATATTTATATTAACATTAGATAGCCCCTTTTATACGAATATGCTCATATCCTAGCATTTGTAATTCGAAAAAAAGTCAACTCTCCTTCATTTAAGAGAAAGAAATAAAGCGAGTTAACTTTATACATTATTAATATAAGGATATTAAAATCTTAAGTTAAATTTATACTTAGAAAATACAATTAAATATTAGGTCAACTCTACACAAACCTTCGATCGTCACTGCATATCCAGCTGCATATCCAGAACGGCTCATTTCAGTCAGTTGTTTCAATACCTCTGTAAAACAATATTTAACAATTAAAACATAAATCAAATAAATTAAGGCGTATCACAAAGAAGGAAGAAAAAATCAAACAAAAATCCAATTATAAAGATATACCATATGATAAAATCAAGTATTTACCTTCGATTTTAGTGTCTACATGATCTTTAATGTTTTGCTCTGTTATGAGAAAACGCGATATGGATTTTTCCATTTCCTGAAGTTTGAGTAAAATGGATTTATTTCCTGATTGGTCGTTTTGATACCAATCTTTCAGAACCTGAAACGCCCTTGTGATATCTAAGGGGCCATTTTTAAATTTATCTATCCTTTCCATCACCTCGGATTTTATTTTTGGAACTTCAATTGCCAGAATAATGTGTATGGCACCGAATAAGTCTGACCATATTTCCCGAAAGACGTCAGAGTTTATATCTATACTTCTCCCATGTGATATCGTGTTCCTTGATTTTCTTATAACTTTCATAGCATCAACGGTGGTATTTGTAAGCGTTTCGGTGACGTTTAAAGCTACCATACACAGAACCGTATACTCCCAAGCATCGATATTCGTCTTTTCCGTCACATTGTTAGCACCTGCCACTTGAGGGTATACTTGTTTCAATTGGGCGTCTGTTAATTTCCCGCTTTTTCGCAAATTTTCAAGGGTATTTTTTCTTTTAGAGCTAGCAAGAAAACCGTCTAAATCTCCACTATGGTCATAGACGGCTGCTTCTCGGCTGATACATTCTTTTAACGTATCACTAACTTTGCTTAACGAGTCAGTACAAGATAAGACACCTGTAAGAAGATCATCATCCCATTTTTCCAAAGCTAATGGAGCTCCACTTGATGGAAATAATTTATCATATTGTACGTCTGAAATGGTAGTACCCTTCAACGCATCGATCCTGTGTTTTTCATTTAAAAGAAACGTGTCAAGTGTTTTGTGTTGTTTCGGTCGGCTATTTATTTCCTGCTGGAACAATTTCTTCAGATCGAGTATGAGCTTTCCTTCGAGCGTACATACTGCAATCACCACAAAGCACAACAGCGTAATGTCCCACTGACTAATATCTACGTTTCCATCGTCAGGGAACAATTGTTCATAATACGTTTGGCCACCGAGATTATGTTTATGGGTCGTGATGTGAGCCTTGAAACATTGCAGATAATCAAACAAAGACTCTTTTGCGGATGAACGCTGTACAACATTAACGAGTTCTCTTAGGACTGGTCCACCACCATCAACGTTGAGTAAGTGAAGACGAAGATAATTTTCAGTGTCTGTTGTTGCCATAATCAGGACAGTTATAATACACTCGCACTGAAACAGAAACGGGGCTAAAGATGAAAACTGTTAGTTTGAAATAAACATTTCCGAAAAGATACTACAATTTACTTCAGTTAATATTAGAACTTTAGTGCACAGCTGTGAAATAAAAGGTTTATGACGAATGACATGTGATGTTATTCCGCTAAAATGCGGGCGATACACAACAAGAGAACTAATATTTTACTTAATATCCGACATTCGGTTATTAAACTCTGAGTTTAAAATGCGTATAACGAAATTACAGAGACTGAACTATATAATTAAGCTTTTGCAAATTAAAATTCGTGATAGTTATTGAAATGAAACAAAACTTAAGAGTGATGATATGTTTACAGTCATGGGACGTAGCCATTGAACCAATGATCCGCTGTTCCCAAGAAACGTTAATAAATGTTATTTATAACTCAATATTATTTTTCATACATAATGTCAGTCCCACGTGTTGAATTCCCATATATCTCTATTTAATATTTTGCACTGTTGTACGCTATTGTAATGTCATACCCTGGAGTGACGTCACTGGAGGGCATACTTTTTTGTAATGTTACCTGTCAATCACATTATTTCGGAATCAGTGTATTATAATTAAAAAATAACACTGAGACTATTTGTGCATTTAAAATACTTTTTTGTCTCCTATGCTGCACATACAACATTCTGAAGATATTACTGCATGTTAATATGGAAAAAGTAATCACGACTAAAGTTTCCAAAAATACAAAATGAACTATCCGCAGAATTATAGCTAGCTTAATTTCGTGATTTTCTAGGTACTAAAATTATTGATTTCAGTGAAAGAAGTAGTTATTTGTCTCTCTTGTTTGTGTGTGTTGCTTCAGAGGGATCACCTTTTCAGTAGTTATTGACATATGTTCACAATAATAGTATTCAGCCAAATCGAATATATTTTGAAAATGCTTTTCGGTACATTAACATAAATATTACATTCCTGTGAGGGTGATATTGAATATGATCAACCTACGCAAAAACAACATTTCACTCGTTTTTAATAAGTCAATGGCAATTACTCCCGAACCAATGATCCAGAAAGACTGAAACTGCACTAAACCCTTAGCTCATTAAAATTATGAAAGTGTGATGAAACTTGTTGACAAGCTTTCTTATTCCCAAATTATTAAGCTGAACATACGATTTCCATTTTTATCAATTACTCATAAATGACCAGATGACGTCTTAACTTATCCTTTATGTTAATATGGCAGCATATATTCAGCGAAAGTCAATTTATACCCATTTTTATACCACACGTAGGCAAACATTTATGACCGAGTGGTCCGAAGATGCTGAAATAAAAGTTGATCAGCCATTTATTATAAAATTTCGGTGTGTACAATTTGGGTTTTATAAACCAACGCGCTCTTATTATAATAAGTGATTAAAATACAGCTGTTCACTTGCGTTCAATAAGTCAAGTAAAATATCTAACTCAACAGTTGCCGGAAAATTGAACTTGACATGTTGTTCGTGTGTAATATATTCAGTGGCAGTAACTCCAAAACGTATGGCCTTGTGATTTTGAATATAACTTTACTATAGTACTGATATGTGAACGATCAGTGGCAAAAGGCAGCTGGGGTTTAAACCAGGTTCTAGGGTGCATCAAATCTCACACTTACCCTACTGTCATTCCACTACAACGGGACTGTGTAAATAAAAAAATCCCCGCCATGCACTATTTTCTAACCAACAAGGCAGAATTAATATTCAATATAAGTAAAACACAAAGATGCTCGTGTATATATCAATACAAAAAGCAATAGCATAGAAAGCCACAAAGAAGGTACTCAATGACTTGGCAGAAGCCAGAGCAACAAGAGAATAAACCATTTAGGGCACGACAAGACAATATTGCAGACAAACATCCAACGTCACCGTCATTTGGGCTTTAAGCAGACCTCATCATAGGGTCTACAGCCTGTCCGGTCATCGCACGATTAAAGATGAAAGCATATATGTTGCACCACCCGATTACCTAGGGCACTATAGTAGAACGGCTAGCTACAATTACAGGACGGGCTCAGTGCTCCATATATTACATAGAACGACTACCTACAACTATAGGATGTCCTCTGCTGTACTGTAGATTAAGTAGGGCACGATGAGAGGACGACTTGAAACAGCTATTGCGTTACCTATGTTGATCTTGTTGATTACTAGAGCAAGGTAAGGTGACGACCGGCAATAAGATGGCCTCTACTGCTCCGAAGATTACTACAGCAAGATCATGGGACGACTGGCAATAGGATGGCCTCTACTGCTACGAAGATCACTAGAGCAAGAGCATGGGTCGACTGGCAATAGGATGGTCTCTACTGCTCCGAAGATTACTAGAGCAAGATCATGGGACGACTGGCAATAGGATGGCCTCTACTGCTCCGAAGATTACTAGAGCAAGATCATGGGACGACTGGCAATAGGATGGCCTCTACTGCTCCGAAGATTACTAGAGCAAGATCATGGGACGACTGGCAATAGGATGGTATCTACTGCTCCGAAGATTACTAGAGCAAGATCATGGGACGACTGGCAATAGGAGGGCCTCTACTGCTACGAAGATTGCAAGAGCATGATCATGGGATGACTGGCAATAAAATGGCCTCTACTGCTCCGAATATTACTAGAGCAAAGTCATGGGACGACTGGCAATAGGAGGGCCTCTACTGCTACGAAGATTGCAAGAGCATGATCATGGGATGACTGGCAATAAAATGGCCTCTACTGCTCCGAATATTACTAGAGCAAGATCCTGGGACGACTGGCAATAGGATGGCCTCTACTGCTCCAAAGATTACTAGAGCAAGATCCTGGGACGACTGGCAATGGCCTCTTCTGCTCCGTAGATTACTAGAGCAAGATCATGGGACGACTGGCAATAGGATGGCCTCTACTGCTCCGAAGATTACTAGAGCAAGATCATGGGACGACTGGCAATAGGAGGGCCTATACTGCTCCGAAGACTACTAGAGCAAGATCATGGGACGACTAGCTACAAGTAAAACTATCACTGAAAGTAATGAATACCCCCGATTAAACGTTAAGTCAAACAAAATGCCATATATCTGTAATAAATAAAGCAATCAACAATGGGTGATGTAGAGGGACATTATGTCATCAGTTGTCATCAGTTGTTATGTGTATATGAAGTTGAGAACAACCCATTGCAAATTGTTTGAGGAATGCAAGTAATGAAAATGTGTTACTTGACGCGACGCCACGCTACGGGATGGAAAAAACAATGTATTACATGACGGGATGCCACTGCAGGCCACGGCACGATCTATGTAGCTCCGAAGGTCCCAGTTTTTACAAAAAGAAATTCTCTGCGCTAAGAGAAAAACAAAGCGAGAACTAAACAAAATGTAATTTAGTTAGGAGCAGAGGTTACAGTTGTAGACCCTTTTTATTACCCAAAAGAAACTGATTTCAAGCGGTAGCCAAACAAGTCGAAACGGTGTACTGAACAAACGCGTTAAACTGATTTTCGACAGGATCAGCCAATCCAAATTGAAGAAATACGTTTATAAGCATTTTTTTTTCTGCTGAAAACTGGTCTCATTTCGTGTTTTTTTTCGTTTATAAATTTAGCAAATCATATTGGTAATATTTAGCATGTATTGTGAACGGTAACTGATCACACGGGAAAAAAAAGACGCGCTAAAAAAAGACGCGCTAAATAAATAATCTATCATAGATACTTCGTAACATACGCATACTATTTTATTCTAACAGAGATGACAATTTTTAAGCCATACATGATGTTGAATAAATAATGAGTTACATAACTATATGATATATGTATAGTACCAACTGCACTGTTACCATGTATTACTCTGTATTTGTATCCGCATGGGCTTTATAGCCTATTGAAATTTTGAAATAAAATTATCTATGATATATATCAGGGCTTTATATTTAATTATCATCCCAGTATCTATCTATCTATTTAGCGTTTTTGCTTAAATGTCTTAAATAGGATTATCACGCGGTACATTGCTTTAAGTTGATTGAATAAACAGCCGCACATGAACTAAATACACGCTTACTTAGTGTGTTAATTGTGTAATCGTAATAACTGACACGATGAACGGCGGGAGATTAACACCATATATATATCTTTATTTCCACCATATTGAAGATTCACATATATAAGTACAAACACTATAATGTTAAAGAGCATACTTCAGCAATTGGTGGTCATTAGAAAAACCTTATCGAAACGAAATTACAAGATTAATCAGACCCATTTAAGTAGGCATAGATCTGCCTCCTGCTACATTACCACAACACACTTACAATATATAATTCATTAATACAATATAATGTATAAATCTAGATAATTAGAAGATTTAAACAAAACACGCTTTATATTATATATTAATACGCAAAACACGCACTATTTTAAACATGACTGCAAGGTGCTGTGACAACACTATAAAATGAACGTGAACCTATGTACAAATAACTTTTCAAAGTTACCTGATTTTATAGTTTTTTTAAACTATTGAGTCTCGAGACATACATGTATACATATAATGTATATATATATACGCATACACATATATATACATACACATACATATATACATATATATACACATATACACATACACATACACACACATATACATACACATATATACATACATACATACACATACATATATGTATATATATACATACGTATATGACAAAGAACATACTTCAGTAATAGGTGGTCACTAGAAACTTGTCGAAACGAAATTACAAGATTAATCAGACCCATTTATGTACGTATATTTCTGGCATTTACTTCCTTGCCCCAACACACTTTTATTTTAACATGCAGTAATATCGATTATATCGCATTGTGCTGTGACCACATCAGACTAACATATATTATAGACATTTCTAAAAATTGTGCTGATGCGGCATGCATATAGCGATACAACCCAAATACAATAAATTAACATATCACATATGATAAAAACAAATGCACACAATCAATGTTAACGAATCGACATATTATGAAAACTTCATTCGGATCAAACATGTAACTGTGAAAAGTACACACACTGAAATACTGTTTATTTATTATTAACTGCATGCAACGCATTATTTGTACATGTACAACAACAACGTTTTGTAGTTTCACATACATAACGTTATTTTTGATGAATGTACACACCTCAAGAATGGGATTCTGAATCAGATACATCTTACTGGATCAATATATTCCGAAGTTTCAGGCATGACTTTGGTAGGTAGTAAACCCAGAAGCCCTATCCACTGAGCTACCGAGGCCGCTTTGTAAATGAACTTCTTCAGTACGACCTTTCTCATATAACATAGAATGTTATATACATTACAGTGTTGTCTTTGAATTCCCAATTCAGCTACACCCACATTCCTCTGTGTCGCCACTAACTCCCTTTTTTATTGTTAACAATGGAAATTGCTTAATAAATAGTAATACTAATTAAATTGCACTCGCATAATCCACTCATTTAATGTTTTGTTTACAAACTATGTTTACAACACTAAGTTACTTAAAATATTTATTTGTCATACTTCCAGTATGTATATTGTGAATATTTCTCTTTAGGGATGTCTTTAGTTATATCACAGTGTGCTTGTACACACTACGCGAACTTTTGATCAAACAATTAGTGATTGTTGATGACGGGTGTTTATGGAAGTAAACCAGATGTTGCATATAGAGAATCCCGCTATGCTACGCTAGCGTGTCATTTTAAAATTACGTTCGAGATGAGCACAATAATACGATGTTCAAAGAAACCACTCAGTCGATTGTCATGGAATGTTCTGTACATGGTATGGCATTGAAAATGGGTAGAAGTACGCATTTACATTTTGATAAAATGATTTATATAAGAAAACCAATCAATTGCTTACATTGACATTGAATGTTATGGCGCCACTAATTCTGTACCGGATGCTCAACTCATGATACAACAAGCTATATAGTCAGCTGTACCAGGAGGGCGTTTAGCAGGCGTGATATTTATACTGTACTTCACAATTTTGAAGTTATCAGTTTTGTTAAACATCTCATTTATGTAGAAAACAAACAGACTCGTTAGCCGATACGTTGATTAAGTCTCCAAATTTCATTTTATTTTTTAGCAGAAAGGGTGTTAACAGGATGATCCCAATCATAATACAAATATTTAAACTTATTTATTTTACATCAGTTGTAACGAAAACTCTATGAACTTATTTGAATCACTCTCGATGTCTTTCTGGGTAGAACCAGCCAGTACTAAGCAAATGCAGATTAAGTGTCTTGTTCAGGGACCCAACGCATAAGGCAATGGTGGGGATTAAACCCACGACTTTTCGATCCTGGGTCCAACTCTCTTCCACTAGACGACAGCGCTCCACTACTACTAAAACTACTACGTGTCAGATTGATTTAAATCTAGTTAGAAAAATGCGTTTTATTAAAATTAAATAAAAAAAGAAATAATACTAGGTGCATACAACTAACTAAAATCAGTGATACAAGAGTCATATGTTGCGCAATTATATTTTGAGATAACAGAATCGTGCAATATGCTCGTGGTATAATACATTTCACAGACATGTTTTGAACGTTGTTGATTAATTTTGTTTACGCTTTTGACGATAAAAATGTTGCTGCCTGCATTTTCGAAAGAGTCCCGTGTGATTACCTGGTGTTTAAAAGGACCATTCAACACGCTAGAGGCAGAGGGTTAGAACCTTCCGCCCACTTTCCCCCTTCACCCCACTCCTTCATTTTCTTGTTTTATAATTTCACCCTCATCTGTATGTATTGGGCATGCTAATCATGACCCTACGTGTGTAAACTTGGGAACGTGGCTCCATCGTATATGAAGTGTCAGCTTTATAATGTTCAGTAACTCTGCCGTTCTGCAGGTTAGAATATTCTAGGCTTATTCAACATAATGTATGTGACCGGCTCAATAAGCCTTCGTTATGTTATGTTTTCGATGTGGGTCGAAATAAATATATTTACAAAAGACAATTGTATGTTGTTCCTTACGCCACAATATATCAAATAAATCCTTAACATCGGGTCCTTATAAGTAATGGGTTGAGTTTATAGTCTCCCTTTGACCATCTTTTACTAACATACTAACATACTAATGGTACACGTGCATGCGTTCACCGCTATGCGTCAGTGCATTTTGCCGAGGCTTCACTATAGTTACACGTTGTTGTACTTTGTACTCGACGATAAATATTTATATAATATTTATATTGGAATATTTATATATTCACAGGTATGTCTATTTAATTAGTATTGTTTGTTATAAGATGTGTCACCTTTCCATTAAATATGTGATGTTGTAAACGCTTATATTCGATGTTTAAACAAATGGGACTACAAGGTCATTGTCTGTGTAAAGCATAATCTGTGTTGTTGACATATATTTACATATGTGCTTACCCTGGTATTTGTTATTATTATTGTTTAATTCATGTAATAGAGTGCATTTTGCCGAGGCTTCACTATAGTTACACGTTGTTGTACTTTGTACTCGACGATAAATATTTATATAATATTTATATTGGAATATTTATATATTCACAGGTGGTATTTGGCGTTGTTTGACGCATTGATGGTGATCTATAGAAATAAACACTATGTGGAAAACCATCTCTGTTCCGATATGTATCGAACCCAGGGTAATATGTAAGAGATAGAACCCAAACGGTGACATGTATATCGATGTAAATGGAGGATGAGCCTAGCAAGTTCATTAATTTTTTGGCGCCATATAACCAATTGAGCCGTAAAATCCAAATCAATTTAATAATATAAAGAAAAGTACCTGAAAATAATCACTTACTTTGCTAAATAGTCCAAAAATGTATCAACTAGACATTATTTGGTGACCCGTTTTTGGTGAATGTTTTTACACCAGCTTCTTTTAACACATTTGTTATAGTTTGTACATATTCTCATATTGCTTACATTTACTTTCTCCGTGTATTAAACTTGTGTCATTGCCATAACCTTTCAGTCTTACCTGCTCTGTACATACTGCGCAGTATTACGATCAATTTAAGTACTGCATAACCACGTGACACCTATCTATGAATACAGTATTGATTGGACAGTTTTATATGCATTTATGATTGTTTTCTTTGTAGTAGCGTCAGCGACGTCAGTATATCTTGCCTTACATAAAGTCTAAGGTTACACTATTTATACACATAATGCTGCCTCGCTTCTCATTAATGGTTTGAACAATTATCTGTAATGTAATAATTTTGAATGCAAAAATAACATTATGCTAGTCAATTTCCATGTGACGTTTAAAAGTATAGTATTGATAGTATGAGTAATTAAATATGAAAGTTATCTACAGAATGAAAGTAGCAAATGATCTCAATATATGCGAATGCCATTTGTTTCGATATTGAAATCAAAATAATAATAATAATAATAATACAAAAAAATACGTTTTAGATTTTATTTACAAGATTTTACACGAGTTATGCATATCTGTGTACGTTGCTGGTATGTAAATACTGCACATGACAACAAATCATTGATCAAAACATATAAAATTATACCAGACGACGAGCTTTCGTTTGAAGGACAATGTCTTAATCATATAAAGATATGTATAACTATTATATATGAAACCTGTACTAAACAGATTAAATATTGAAGTGATTAATTTCAAAGGCCCCAAGACACTAAGGATATATATTTTTTATAATCATCTTCAATAGGTAAAGGAAGGGTCGATGGCATCACGCCGTACACCTTACACTTTTCATTAAGTCTGATAAGACTCATGAGCATATGATTGATACTTCAACACATACTCAAAATAGATAAAAAGACGCGACGGTGTCATAAAGTAATTCAAGTAATACATATAACAACACACGATAGCATGACAAGCAATATACACTATTTAAATGTAATTTTCATTTCATGAAGTATAACAAATCACGTTTTACGACAATGGTACACAGAGTCTAACTTTAAAAAATGCATGTCTTGTAATAATGAAATACTATTTGAATTAACAGAATGTTCAGTTGTCACAAAATATGTACCTAACAGAAAAAATTGTTGACAATTTCACACAAGATATTATAGTTTATCACTCAACCGGTAATATAGATATGATTCTTAAATCAAGGCTTTATATATGTGTACATACCCAAATCTTTTATTTGTTTCTTAATGTCTGATTTTATTAATTGAGTCAATTTGATTATGTTCGGTCTGCTATAAAAATATTATTTTAAGTAAAATATTCAAAGTTCATTTATTTATATAAAGGACATTCAAATAAAAATGGTTGTCGGGACATTGCTATGATTGTAATTTAAAGTAGGAGATACACGTATACAACAGTGTTCTGCTGTAACTATGTATTCTTTCATTCGGTTGTCTACACAATTATATTTAAGGCGTTGATTCCAGACAGATACAAATCAATCGTGAACGCTCGGCCAATCCCGAAGAATGACGGGATCCCGCCTCTTGTGTATCACGGCGCTTCAGTATGTTCAAAATCTTGACATTCTGTTAGCCGGAAGGCAACGGCACAAAAAATAGTGCACTGTTGCTATGTAAACAATGTGGCCGCTGTTCGCACGTGTTAATGTATAATTTGCGTTGAATATTTGTTTTTATACAATGCAAATGAAGGTTTTATCACTGCTTTCATGTAAATAAACTATTGATAGAGCAATCGGCTGAATAACATTGAAACATTTGGATGATAACTTTGATTTCAAATGCAAATTTGTTTTGGTGGTTTTGGCGGGAATCTAGGGCACAATGACGTATCCAATATGGAAACCTGCTTAACACATTCGAGTAATGCTGCGAAGCAGTGTACGAGATGTTGCGAATGAGATACATATATGTTCACGTCTCTATAGACTGTAATAACAATACTTCATAGAATCCTAAACGGGATAAGCCGATTTAGATGGAAGTTTAATCATATCTTCCAACATTATCATGCACATGTGAGAAATGTATTTTCTTTTATCTGAATTTAGAATTGTCAACCAACATATAATGAATATGAAAAGTCTTATTGTATAATAGTTTATCCTTCCTTATTCTCCGAAGATAAAATCATCTTGAGTTGATATTTTTACACCAAGCAATGACTTGCACAACAATGTAAGTGTTCACGATCGATTTGGTTGGCGCAGGCCACTTTTCAATGTCATAGTTTAAGATAGGAGTAATTAATTTATCAAACAATTCAAACGTCTGTTTCTTAATTTAGATACACATCTTTTTATGTTTAAAATACCACATTTTATTATAACTTAGCGCTTATGGGCGCTTATGGGTCCAACCACTACTTTCTCATATCGGAAGTCCACTAATGTTTCATATAGGAAGTCCACTTAAATCCTACTACTAATGTTCTAGTATGCCGCTGACATCCGGACCCCGATGTGTGACGACACATATAAAAGTCATTGCGTTGTTATGTAGAAACTGAAAGACGAAGCTTACGCTAATCAATAGACATTTCAGCTACAACCACATCGCATGGCTGCGACCAACTGTGTGTGATTCGAACAACATTTCGTAATGCGATATGTATAAATTATCACTATCCCTATTCCATATCGCACCTGACATCATCCCGAAAATTCAATTTCTACAACCGAGGTGCATAGATATCATCCCGAGAATTCAATATCAATACCGAGGTCCGTAGGATCGAGGTAGTGATATTGTTTGACTGTTTGTTATTCAACATATATAGTAAAGAGTATTTATAGAATATATATATATATATACTCTTCACTATATATGTTCAGACGGAATACGACAACCAATGTCATCTCGCAAACAAAATAACAACAAAGTGAACATTGCACTAGAAACTATTATTATTACAGACAATAATAAAGCAGCACATATAACAAAACTGTTCCAGTAATAACTACCATTAAATCATTAAGTAAAATACTCTTGCACTTGCACACATTTCTGCATGTTTATGGATAAAAGCCCTTTATTAACAACATTCACAACTTTGAATTTATCTCTTAAAATCTCTTAAAATTATTGACCCGAATATGCTCACTACGGCTTCTCCAACACCAAGAAGGCTACGATCAAAGGTTTGGACACATTTCGTCATACTTGCATTGTACTTAAACTTTGGTGTCAAATATCAAGCGTTTATAAAATAAATTAAACAAATAAGACAACCCGACATATGTGTTAATAGATGAATGTCTGTTTAAACAATGAATAAATTACAATTAAGCGAACTGAGACATGTTAGCACATGGGCGAGATTAAAGCAACTAACCCGCCAAATAACGAAACAATTACAAAACCCTTTGTCAAAACTTTATCCAGATGTTTAGGGTTTATTCACGGTTTCTTAAAATACCCGTGATTGAATACGTGTAAAATGAATTACGTTTTAGTTCGACGCTCCAATTTTGGCGTTTCGGCTGGCTGGTTAAAGCCGTCTATACTGTGCCTTTGCTGTCCGGATTCTCAAAATATATGTTATATATATATATATACCTCATCGTCAGTAGGTTTAGAAACCGTGTATTATGTTATAGAATATGTCTGTTGTTGGCGAGATAGCTACATTTAAAGGGATACATGAACATCTTTATATCAACCAAGTCCATAAATTATTATTCCAGTATTATTTTTACTAGAAATATGCATGCAAAGCATTAACTAAAAGGTACTAACATTTGGATTTTTAACTTGTTTTCCTCGTTAACGACGTTGCGTTGTAAATCTTTGCCTCTCAACGCTACGGGTTCGAATCCCACTGGGAGCTCGACTTGTAAGTGAGAAAGTGTTGATTCTTACGGATGGCTGGAGGTGTATAGTACTGGTTCTACCCAGGAAAAGTGGGTGGTATGCGTCTACCATAAAAAATCGACCGTCATATATAACCGTACATGTGTTAAAAATGACGTAAAACGCCATACAAACAAACAAACACTTATTTCCTTCGTTATTTTATCATAGGTTCAAATAATTATTGGTGAAACATAATCGACAATAAGAAATATGAGTGCACTATTTTCTTTTGGATTATTCCCATAAAGTTTAGTATTGATTAGCAAATATGTAAGTTATCTAGAAAGGTCAACTGAAATCCGCGAGTTTTAAAAATGATTATTGTTAAAAATGACTGCAAAAATAATATATTTGCAATAACATTATATAACTATGAACATAATATAAATTCATTAAATATATTGTATTACATATAATAATCACATACATCGCATATAACGGAAAGTCAAAAAATCTATCTATCTATCTATCTATCTAATCTACATATTGTGTTTGTCGCATCGTATACTTTGCTTCTACTTTTCGAAAGGTCAACTGAAATCCGCGAGTTTTAAAAATGATTATTGTTAAAAATGACTGCAAAAATAATATATTTGCATTAACATTGTATAACTATGAACATAATATAAATTCATTAAATATATTGTATTACATATAATAATCAGATAACATCATAAATTGCATATAACGGAAAGTCAAAAAATCTATCTATCTATCTATCTAATCTACATATTGTGTTTGTCGCATCGTATACTTTGCTTCTACTTTTCGAAAGGTCAACTGAAATCCGCGAGTTTTAAAAATGATTATTGTTAAAAATGACTGCAAAAATAATATATTTGCATTAACATTGTATAACTATGAACATAATATAAATTCATTAAATATATTGTATTACATATAATAATCAGATAACATCATAAATTGCATATAACGGAAAGTCAAAAAATCTATCTATCTATCTATCTCATCTACATATTGTGTTTGTCGCATCGTATACTTTGCTTCTACTTTTCGAAAGGTCAACTGAAATCCGCGAGTTTTAAAAATGATTATTGTTAAAAATGACTGCAAAAATAATATATTTGCATTAACATTGTATAACTATGAACATAATATAAATTCATTAAATATATTGTATTACATATAATAATCAGATAACATCATCAATTGCATATAACGGAAAGTCAAAAAATCTATCTATCTATCTATCTAATCTACATATTGTGTTTGTCGCATCGTATACTTTGCTTCTACTTTTCGAAAGGTCAACTGAAATCCGCGAGTTTTAAAAATGATTATTGTTAAAAATGACTGCAAAAATAATATATTTGCATTAACATTGTATAACTATGAACATAATATAAATTCATTAAATATATTGTATTACATATAATAATCAGATAACATCATAAATTGCATATAACGGAAAGTCAAAAAATCTATCTATCTATCTATCTAATCTACATATTGTGTTTGTCGCATCGTATACTTTGCTTCTACTTTTCGAAAGGTCAACTGAAATCCGCGAGTTTTAAAAATGATTATTGTTAAAAATGACTGCAAAAATAATATATTTGCATTAACATTGTATAACTATGAACATAATATAAATTCATTAAATATATTGTATTACATATAATAATCAGATAACATCATAATTGCATATAACGGAAAGTCAAAAAATCTATCTATCTATCTATCTATCTATCTAATCTACATATTGTGTTTGTCGCATCGTATACTTTGCTTCTACTTTTCGAAAGGTCAACTGAAATCCGCGAGTTTTAAAAATGATTATTGTTAAAAATGACTGCAAAAATAATATATTTGCATTAACATTGTATAACTATGAACATAATATAAATTCATTAAATATATTGTATTACATATAATAATCAGATAACATCATAAATTGCATATAACGGAAAGTCAAAAAATATATCTATCTATCTATCTAATCTACATATTGTGTTTGTCGCATCGTATACTTTGCTTCTACTTTTCGAAAGGTCAACTGAAATCCGCGAGTTTTAAAAATGATTATTGTTAAAAATGACTGCAAAAATAATATATTTGCATTAACATTATATAACTATGAACATAATATAAATTCATTAAATATATTGTATTACATATAATAATCAGATAACATCATAAATTGCATATAACGGAAAGTCAAAAAATCTATCTATCTATCTATCTAATCTACATATTGTGTTTGTCGCATCGTATACTTTGCTTCTACTTTTCGAAAGGTCAACTGAAATCCGCGAGTTTTAAAAATGATTATTGTTAAAAATGACTGCAAAAATAATATATTTGCATTAACATTGTATAACTATGAACATAATATAAATTCATTAAATATATTGTATTACATATAATAATCAGATAACATCATAAATTGCATATAACGGAAAGTCAAAAAATCTATCTATCTATCTTTCTATCTAATCTACATATTGTGTTTGTCGCATCGTATACTTTGCTTCTACTTTTCGAAAGGTCAACTGAAATCCGCGAGTTTTAAAAATGATTATTGTTAAAAATGACTGCAAAAATAATATATTTGCATTAACATTGTATAACTATGAACATAATATAAATTCATTAAATATATTGTATTACATATAATAATCAGATAACATCATAAATTGCATATAACGGAAAGTCAAAAAATCTATCTATCTATCTATCTAATCTACATATTGTGTTTGTCGCATCGTATACTTTGCTTCTACTTTTCGAAAGGTCAACTGAAATCCGCGAGTTTTAAAAATGATTATTGTTAAAAATGACTGCAAAAATAATATATTTGCATTAACATTGTATAACTATGAACATAATATAAATTCATTAAATATATTGTATTACATATAATAATCAGATAACATCATAAATTGCATATAACGGAAAGTCAAAAAATCTATCTATCTATCTATCTAATCTACATATTGTGTTTGTCGCATCGTATACTTTGCTTCTACTTTTCGAAAGGTCAACTGAAATCCGCGAGTTTTAAAAATGATTACTGTTAAAAATGACTGCAAAAATAATATATTTGCATTAACATTGTATAACTATGAACATAATATAAATTCATTAAATATATTGTATTACATATAATAATCAGATAACATCATAAATTGCATATAACGGAAAGTCAAAAAATCTATCTATCTATCTATCTAATCTACATATTGTGTTTGTCGCATCGTATACTTTGCTTCTACTTTTCGAAAGGTCAACTGAAATCCGCGAGTTTTAAAAATGATTATTGTTAAAAATGACTGCAAAATTAATATATTTGCATTAACATTGTATAACTATGAACATAATATAAATTCATTAAATATATTGTATTACATATGATAATCAGATAACATCATAAATTGCATATAACGGAAAGTCAAAAAATCTATCTATCTATCTATCTAATCTACATATTGTGTTTGTCGCATCGTATACTTTGCTTCTACTTTTCGAAAGGTCAACTGAAATCCGCGAGTTTTAAAAATGATTATTGTTAAAAATGACTGCAAAAATAATATATTTGCATTAACATTGTATAACTATGAACATAATATAAATTCAATAAATATATTGTATTACATATAATAATCAGATAACATCAGAAAGTCAAAAAATCTATCTATCTATCTATCTATCTAATCTACATAGTGTGTTTGTCGCATCGTATACTTTGCTTCTACTTTTCCTTCTAATTGTTGTTTATTTGGAATGTGTGTTTTCGGTTGACTGCGTTATGTGAATGATACATTTTCTTTCGACTTTGATACTCTACTTTAAATTTGTATTTATATAAACATGTTTAAATGTGTGGGTTTGATTAATTCCGTTTATTGGGATGAAAATAGGGTAAGAGTAGTGAGTTTTAGTGCACCCTAGAACCTAGTTTAAACCCCGGCGGCTTTTTTGCCACTGACCGTTCCAATGCGGTAGCCCTATTGTCAACCCTTTTGTGTTTGCGATGTCTTATCTTGCCTTTTATTCATTTTTAAAGATGTTCTTTGTTTCTGTGTGTGTTTCTGGTTGACTATCATCCGTAAATGTTACTTTTCCTGTTCGATTTTTATATCTACGTTTAATTGCTCGGCAGTTTGTTTACATATGGCATAAATATTGAACATATGTCTCTTATATATGTTTTGAAATCGTAGTGCAAGCAAAGGTAGCATAAAAATAAAGTGTGTTCGTAACCATTACAGGATTGAAACAAGACATAAAAAATGATGTTTTGTGTATGTTATTTGTCCGTAATAATTTGTGAAATACGTGTAAGAAATATATGGATAGAAATATGGGTATGCAAAGTCAGCATTATTTATGGCTCACTTATGTTCTCACCAAAAGTCGTTGCAGACAATATTTAAGTTATTGCTGTAAAGAGCGTCTTCGTTAATATACCAGCAAATCACGCATCACGAAGATGCCACATCGAACTTATATATACAATTGTATCTCTTCAAAGGCTGCAGTGCTATAATACAATAAACAACTGCCTATGCTTTATAAAAGCAAATGATGTAATTCGAAATGTTATTAAGTGTGTGCATTCATTCTTTGTTGGCCAATGTTATACTTATATAAGAAATATATTCTGTATAATATATTTTTCTTTGACTGCAACAAATCCTCTAACTGATATATAGCGGGATGTGTTTCTGTTTCTGATGATGAAGATGGATGATGACAATGACAAAAACAACAACAACTACTACTACTTACGACTACTACTACTACTACTACTACTACTACTACTACTACTATTACTACGACTACTACAGCTACTGCTACTACTACTACTACTAGTACTACTACGACTACTGCTACTGCTACTACTACTACTACTACTACTACTACTACTACTACTGCTACTGCTGCTGCTGCTACTGCTACTGCTACTGCTGCTGCTGCTGCTGCTGCTGCTGCTGCTACTGCTACTGCTACTGCTGCTGCTGCTGCTGCTGCTGCTGCTGCTGCTACTGCTACTGCTACTGCTACTACTACTGCTACTGCTACTGCTACTGCTGCTGCTGCTGCTGCTACTGCTACTGCTACTGCTACTGCTACTGCTACTACTACTACTACTACTACTGCTACTGCTACTGCTACTGCTACTACTACTACTGCTACTGCTACTGCTACTGCTACTGCTACTACTACTACTGCTACTGCTACTGCTACTGCTACTACTGCTACTGCTACTGCTACTGCTACTACTACTACTACTACTGCTACTACTACTACTACTACTAATACTACTACTACTACTACGATGACTACAACTACGACTACGACACTACTACTAGTACTACTACTACTACTACTACGACTACGACTGCGACTACGACTGCGACTACTTTTACTGCTAGTGTTAATAGTATTACTATTTCTGCTATTAATAATAATAGTAATAAATTACTAAACCCAGAAATGGATGGAGGTAAATGCATCCATAATGTGTCTATGGTGATTTACTGGATGTGGTAATCCCATAAAAGAATACACCAACGTTACTCCGACATGACCTATGCCGACCAAAGAGAGCCTAGCGTGTATTAACTTCGAAAGATATATAATGATTTACTTGACTCCAGTATCATATCAGAATAGTCTTTAAGAAAGTAGAACACGTTTTAATTTACCAAAACTCTGTAGGATTTCACTATCCTGGACACAGTCAAGTATATCTCCATTTGAGAGCCGTTTTAGCGTACACAGTAGTGTATAATTACATTAAGAATAGACATGTTATTTGAGGGAGAAAACTCATTGATCAATGAAAGGTAATTATTTGTATGTTTTTTTGTGTGTGTGTGTGTGTGTGTGTGTGTTTCTTGTATGACTTCTGTCGTCATTCAAATAATGTAATGTACTCTACCTCAAACACACAAACACTTTCATTATAATAAGTATATATTCAAATTGAATACATGACATACACTAAGCTGATTTATGGAATTGGTAAATATATAACTAATGTACTCAATTGTATTAACTATAAATGTGTCAATACAATTGAATGAGTAATTTGAGAAAACCAGCTTTAAAGATATCACTTTTCTATCGCTTTTAATATAATACTTATTTGTAATTGTATTAACACACTTCCGACACTTCACGTGAATGCACTTTTAAATAATTGTTTGTCTAGTGTGTGTTGTCTAGTGTGTGTTGTCTAGTGTGTGTTGTCTAGTGTGTGTTGTATAGTATGGTATAATATATGTGATCCTAGTGAGCTGAGTTTACATTGCTTAAGTCAAACGCGTAGATGTGTTAAAAGATGTGTCACGTTGCTATCATATTGCCTTCAAGCATTATTATGTTTGAATATTGGAATACGTACACCCGTGAATAGCGCGGTATATTATGCAATATGGTATGCGGTTTGTTAATATGTTTAGTGTTACCTAAGTGCATAAACACTGATATATAAAGAGCTATTTTCACGGGTTATGGATTTTGAAGAAGATTATGTTTGTAAATTATTTCAAAAGATAAAACTTGAATATCTTTTTTCACTTATATGAACAACACCTGGTTTGTGCACAAACCAACACATATCGTTTATATAGTTTGATAGTCCGTTTTATTAAAAACGTGGTTATCACATTGTGGAAGACGTAAGGGTTAGAGGAAGATAGAGAGAAAGAAATGAAGAAAAAGGAAGGAATTAAGAATGAAAGGAAAGAATGAAGGATGGAATGAAATAATGAAGGAAGGAAGGAAGGAAGGAAGGAAGGAAGGAGGAAGGAAGGAAGGAAGGAAGGAAGGAAGGAAGGAAGGAAGGAAGGAAGGAAGGAAGGAAGGAAGGAAGGAAGGAAGGAAGGAAGGAAGGAAGGAAGGAAGGAAGGAAGGAAGGAAGGAAGGAAGGAAGGAAGGAAGGAAGGAAGGAAGGAAGGAAGGAAGGAAGAATAAATCAAAGAAGTGTAGGACAATAGGATTGAAAAAAGAAAAAATACAATCAATAAAGGATATACTCGTGTATAACTATACAGTCCAGGGTCCGTAGGCAAACTACCTTAATTATATAACTAAATTGACGTCAATGACTTTTTTATTGATGATCTTTTATTTAAGAACCCGTAAAAGCGGATATCTGAATAAGATAACTGAAAAAAAAAGCAAAAAAAAAAAGCGGATAACAATTGTATATAAAGAAATAATGTATTGCTTTTGTTTAGCTTAAATCGATTATGAAACAAGCTACACAGCTAATTCAAATCGATATCGATCGTGCGGTTGACAGCGTTGATGTGATCTTGGCGTGAAAATAAGCTATATAATGCGAAAAAAAACCACGTGTTTGAGCAAGTGGCCACCGTACTCTTAGTAGTGTTTTCCTCATGTTCTACTACATCGATTAATCGATTAGGCAAATATTCAGTGAGCTATCTATTTTTTTTTTTGCATTCATGCATGCATGATACTGAACAACTAGCCGTTTATGTAATAATGTCATTGTCACTGAACATCAACATACATTGATTGCGTTTCAATTAAGTTCGTAAACGCAATGTTTTTTCAATAATTTTAACTGATATATCCGTTACAGATAGGGGTTGCGCACTCGCCAATTCAGCACGGGTTCGATTCCCAGTATCGGCATTGTACGTAAGAGGATAATGGAGAAGTGTGTTTTCCCACCGATAGGGAAACACGTTCTTTCAACTTATGTATATCCCTATTCGTAAGGGATAAACAATAAATATAGGTTTGATTTGATGAAGATCCAATTAATTTCTAGATCGTACGACAAACAAAAAACAAAAGTAACCACTATAACATACATTTCAGGCACGCATTATCGCTTTGTCCAAAATTTGACAAGGACATTTAAATGTCGATGTCATGGTCACGAAGAGTTAAATGAAAATCGTATAAATGAAGAATAAAGGAAATAAATTAAATCTATGGGCGACTTTTATACTTGTAAAGGCTGTCAAATACCTCAAACGTGTGTCACAGTGCAAAGTACTGTCTCAGGGACTCGGTACTTAATGTCGTTGCGGTTGTAATGTTTTTTCTGCATTTGAATACTTCCACATTTTTAAACTAGTTCAAAATACAATTGCATGTTGTACTTATAATTACAGTTGATTATTATGTACAACACATACAATAACTGCGTAAAACACAAGAATCCGTAATATACCTGGTAAAACAGAAGTTCTTCGTTTTCCATATATATGCAAGCAGCCTCAAAAGAAAATTAACACTATTTAATAAATAGATCACCGTTTATGTCAGCCCTCGATATACAGCTCAAGCGCAATGCGTCTTTTGAAATGTATTATACACGGCTTAACGTAGCTTTTAATAACTGCTTTGTCATATCTCGTGTCTATTTGTAGCAGGGAACTCTATGAATAACTTTATAGTGCTGTAACACTGAAATACAAATGTGTGTTAAAGTCGTATTGGTTTTATTTATTTTTTTATCATATATTGAAATATCTTATAGTATCTCGCATCCTATCAAAGTACAGAATATAGACTTCGTGTTTCATTATATTAGTTAAGCATATTGTTGACCGAAATGTTGGTGGCGGCATCAGTACTTGGCTTAAGGCAGTTGTGCGACACGTGCGTGCATTTAAGTTGGTCAGTTACATAAATACAGACGTACAATTAATATCTGATGTGCTGTTTACTGAGAATATACATCTATATGTCCAACAAGCTCATTAAAAAGACCGGTATCACTGACTTTGTTGTCATGCATAGGCCATTTGGCTGCTATTTATGAGTATAATTTGTGTCTGATCAAAAGCTGAACCACATACTGGTGTCACAGAAGATTGAATGTTGGCCACATTAGCGGCAATAAGTCATGTGGCGGTTTGGACAGATTCTCACGGCTGTTGCCGCGAGAAATCATGTATAAAATGGGCCCGCTCCGTGTTCGGAGGCAGTCTATAAGCAAGTCTTGAGTTGAAGTCATGTCTATGTTTTAGGCACTTTTAAGCTTTCAATAACCAGTCCGCAAGACTCATGTTTTGGCAATTTGAGTTCTGTTACATTTAACTGTTAGAATTAGAACAAATTTAAATATGACTGTACTTTGATAAGATATACTTTTTCTGTTGATTTAGTTTGAATTAGTATATAAAATTGAATTGGTGACTGGGAAGTTTGTGTTGTGATATTTATAAAGTCCTGACTATAACACAAATGAACATACACATAGCATGATAACCCATCCAGTCACATAATACTGACACCGGGCCGACCAGTCCTAGAACTACCACATGTTCATGCTAACCGTCAAGCAAGGAACCTACTCGTGCCAGTTGTATAAATGTATTTAGTATGGACCGGACGGGAATTGAATCCACGACCTCCGGCATGCGAGGCGGCCTCTCTGCCACTTAGCCACCACCAATGTATTATAAAACGATTATAATTTTAAAACCTAGGTCAAAACTAGTTTATAAATGGGTTCGTGTTTTAATACAAAATAAACGCCTACACGTGTTCAAATGTGCACCGTGTTGCTATTACATTGCCTTCGTGAAAACATGTCTTACTAAAACGACAAGTACAAAGAGGTTTTAACTATCTAATCTTATGTAAACTTATATTTCATTACAAAATATATAGTTAGATTTATCGTGAATATAATTGAAAAACTGAAATTAAATTAAATTTAGTATCGATGAAGAACGTTTTTTTGTTAATTCAATGTTAAAGAAATTTGTTGAAAACGTCTATTGTTCCTGTAATAATATGTTTACGTATTATCATTGTATTACGAAACTGTGATTTACAATAGTTTCTGGCCTCATTTCAGTACTCGTGGCAGATAAAAATTTCCCCAGAGATAATAATGCAAAAAGGTAAATGCCGATACTGGGCATATTATATCAGGGATAGTATAAACGCAGTTTTTTACATTTCAACGCCATATATGTTACATGCAATAATAATATAACATTGGCAATTTATTTTGCAGTTGTCCGTTATGTAGCACACAACGTGCACTAAATCAATATTAGCTGGCTTATATAAACACGCCCCGGCTAGATACCGTTCCGGTTATCGACCAGGAAGAAATGTTAATGCACCTATACCGCCGCCAACAGGCACATTTTACAACAAATGTGAACCGTTTCTAAACCATCTGGCGACGAGGTATATACATATATATATACATGTATATAATTTGAGAATCCAAACTCTATAGACACAATATAAACGGATTTAACCAGTCAAACCAAACCCCAAAACTGGAAACTCGATTTAATTCATTTTACACATATTCAATCACGGTTATTTTAAGAACATGTGAATAAACCTATAACGTTAATCGGCACATATACATTATTGTATGACCTGAACACCCGGATAGAGTTTTGAATAACGATTTGGCAGTGTAAATTTGCCGTTATTTGGCGGGTTAGTTTTTTTTAACTTAGTGAATGTTGTAAACAAAAAACAACTATTGTAGACGGCGTGGTATAATGGTAGTGTTATATGCAATTGAAAGTTGCTAATTCGATACGTGGCACTATGGCAAGTCAAAAAAAATGTGAGAACCTTCTCATATGAGGACCGCTCGGTAAATAAGGTTATCCATGAGAACCTAAGTTCCCACCATATGTGTGAAAACGCCGAATTTCTCATTACTCAACTATTTCCGCTTGTGACCTGAAGCAAGTCACTTTTTTCTTAATATTTTGTCCGTTGGGGGCGTTAAACGGGCAGGCATACTGGGGTTACCTTCCGGTCTTGTTTAAAAGAAAGTGTGAACTCTCTCTCTCTCTCTCTCTCTCTCTATCTCTCTCTCTCTCTCTCTCTCTCTCTCTCTCCCTCTCTCTCTCTCTCCATATGAGATGGCTCAAAATAACCTAGCTATATAATGATGACCCGTTAAAGAATAATTCAACAATTTGAACATATAAAACGATGTAAAATGCGTATTTAAACACTTTTTCAAATTAACATGAACTAATTAAGAAACTGCATTTGTTACTAAGCATGGTGCCCCATTTTAAATGTTTACTGATACGTATATAAAACATACAGTGTTTTTTTTTTTTTTTGTAAACATTCTGAATATTTTGATACTTGGGATCTATTCGGTCCTCAGTAAAAAATCAAGTTAACCGGAAATTCAGGATGACTGCCACGGCTAAAAATAGATTTTAAAAAATTGAAGTTGGGTCTACTTTTCAAAAACCATAAGTGGTATTGATTTGTAAACTTACTAAAATGACTTGGGTGACAAGTAGTTGGTCCTAAACACATTCATTTTAATTCGATATCAAACATGGCCACCAGAGGCCATCCTTGTTTACGTAGAATTATATTGTAAAACTCTGAAACTCATGGATTGATTTTCATGAAAACTTACATCAATGTTGCTCTTAATGTCTAGTTGGTCCTAAGTAAAAAAATACGACTTTGAGGCCACTACTAAACCATAAGTGGCATTGATGTGGAACCTTTACTAAAATTACAGGCATGACTTATAATTGGTCATAAATAAAATTATTTTGATTCGATGTCAAACATGGCCGCAAGCGGCCATCTTTGTTTACATATAATTATATAGGAGAAACTTGTAACGACTACTTCTTTAAAAGTACTAGTTCTATTTTGCTATAAAACGTCACATGTTACCATGGCTAATCGAGCTATCAAAATATATCAGTACAGCTTCAAGTTCATTGACCTTTTGTTTAGTAAATGTTAGACCCGTTAGTGCAGGTCTTTTATCCTAAAATATATAGAAAGCACACCGTGGACATACTGCTTCATTTTTGGTGGTGATGTGTCCTTATTAGTTACATGTTATTACAAAAATTTAGCTGTTCCCCCTCTATATTTTTTTCTATTAACAAGTTTCAAGTTTTATTTCATAAGCTGGGCCCAACTGGGCATGAGCATTAACAAACACAAATGAAAATAACATCAATAACAATATTTACAAAGTTGAATCATAACATAGAATATAAACACAAAATAATTTCAATTCAAGATAAAATGACTAGATGGAATGAGTTTTGTATATTAATACTGAGTAATAAATGTAAAATTAATAGGGGAAGGTGAAAAATAGTTACTTAAATTTATCAATAATTTTCTTAACAAATAATGACAGTTTTAACAATTCATAATTATCTATAGATTGAAAAATGTTTCTAAAATTATATGTATTTGCAATAATAGAATTAGAGGAAATATATTTCTTTCTTTCATTTTTAAAAAAAGTGCAAACAAAAATGTAATGAAATTCATCACCAAGCACATTTAAATGACACAAATCACAAGTTCTTAATCTTCTCTCTATATTATAAAGTCTGCCTTTTTCCACTGGGAGTTTATGATTAGAACATCTAAAATGGCAAAGTGACAATGCAAGATTCAGCGGTAAATCTACTAGATACCTCTCAAACGCAAAAGTATTTTTGAAAATTCTATAACTCACACATTTTTGGGATTCATAGACTGTGGTATTCCAGGATTGATTATATATATCTTTAATTCTGCTTTTTATTAAATTTCTAAAAACAAGTGGGGATGGAACATTTTGATTTAACCAATATTCAGAAAAACCAAGCTGATCAAGTGAAGTCTTGACATAACCTATCCAAGGAGAATGGAAAACATTGCTTTTATCAAGTTCATACATTAGTTTATACATTATACGACAAATCTTATCTTCTTTACTATTGACCAATTTACACCAGTAGTTCAGAACTCTACTCTTTATAATACAATCCATTGGCATTCTCCCAAGTTCACCATAAATCATAATATTTGGTGTTGAAGTTTTGAGTTTTAATACCATTTTACAATATTTTAACTGGAATTGATTAATAATATTTACATTCTCACAACCCCAGACCTCCGACCCATATAATAGTATTGGACTGACCATCGAATCAAATAGATGAAGTTGAAGATCAAGAGACAGACAAAGCTTTCTAGCCTTTTTAAGAACAGAGAACATGGCTTTTCTAGCCTGATCACAGAGATATTTTTTAGTTTTATTAAACTTGCCATTGTAGTTAAACTTCACACCAAGATAACTAAAGTCATCAACCACATCAAGATTTAAGCCCCCATAAGTAAATACTGGGATATTACGGATTTTACCTTTAGGAAAAAACTACAACTTTAGTTTTTGCAATATTCACCTCTAGCTTCCAAGTATTACAATAATCATACATAGAATTAAGTGCTAGCTGTAGATCAGCAGCTGATTCAGCAAAGACAACAGTATCATCCGCATATAAAAGCAAATACAACTTGAGATATGTGTCAATAGTATCGTCACTAAGACGATCCCTAATACTATCAGAACAGTTTTGTTATAAATCTGCTGTAGATTATACGATGACAGCAGTAATTACGCTCTCACCGGCAGCATGTGCGACGTAACAGAATAACAATTTCCGTAACGTCCTTTCCGATTGGTTCATTTAATGTCGATCGATAGTGCGCGATTTTTATGAAGACTGAAATGAATTGAAAATGATTGTAAGAACTTTCGTAAAATATCTTCACATTTTGGATGACAGCATGTATCATCGGTGTAAATCAATATATGGACCTTTATTACTACCGATGACATAGATACTCGCTACTAGGTCATGATGTATACATAAAGAAACATTGTCGAAGTGAAGTGAATGTGATGGGCTTACACCAGGTTCCATTCCAATTACACATTATGTTTATTATATTGAAGTACTCATTAATGGAATGCAGACTTTATTTTGAGGGACATTATATGAAATAACGAACTTAGTTCACGTTGTACACATGCATCTATATAGAGGGTCCCAAAGGGGTTTTGCGTGAAAACGTGATCGGGGTGTTTTTAAAAACGTGACACGTGAAACAAACAATATTTTTGCGTGATTGCGTGAAAATTATATCAGCGTGATCCGTGATTTTAGTCTTTGTAAAACCTGATCGCGTGATATGGTGACGTGAAACGTGAATTTTTAGTCCTTTTCAGTCTTTTTAGTGTCCCTCCTCCTCCCAGGTATGTGAAATGTTCTCTTTTTCTCTGTTGAAATATCTGTTATCAAGCTCTTTTACATGTCATGATAGTTGTATGACCTTTGTTAAGCTACTAATATATCTCATAGCAACCTGGTTATTCTCAATTGCCCGCAAAGGTACGATGTAACACTAACTGTATATAGTTTAATTTTCTTATCTATCATAATACTAGTAGGTATTCTGATGGGTATACAGTATAACACAATTTTGAATATACCAATTCCGTTGCAACTAGTATTCAAGTTTTGTGCACAAAACGTTCTGAACCTTCTATCAAATAGTAGCTTTTCTAGATTTCATGATAGTTTATACTCGATGCACTTACAAAATAACATCTGTGTCAAGAATAATTTTAACATTTTCAATGTAGGTCACTCTGCAGCAATAATGTGAATTTCCATTCTTCGTAAAATAGGAAACATTGTAACCATACAATTTAATAAGATATTTTTTTATAAATAATTTACATTGATGAGTTCTCTCATGCACTCAATACCTAGGCTACCATCTTGAAATATATCAGAAATAAATATTTCTTGATTAAATGTGTTTCTACATAGATGCATAAGCTTACTGTCATCCGATCAAAGGCATATATTTAACGAATTGTTTTGAAGATTTGAAACTATCCTACACAGTTTAAAATTGTTACTGTTACCAGTTGATACAATTTCTCCGCAGTCACACATTAAAGAAACTGAATTACTGTTTAGTACATAGTTACAAGTGCATCACAACAATTATCATTTATACATGTGTTTGAGGTCTAGTTGTAGTCCGCAAACACGATCTTTATTATTTGCCGGAAATCTATCAGTTTCAGAATTGTTTCTGTAACTGTAAACCTGTCTTCACCACCCTTTCTGTTGTTTGTTGTCTCTTTCATTGTATTTTCAAGTCCTTGTTTGCAGTACAGTGCGGACCTACGATGCCATTGCGTTCGGACGCTGTGGTTTCTATAGGACCATATATCTCATTTTTGCATACTATTCTGATATTCTCAGGAGCAGGATGTTATATTTATGAACTTGTAGCTCTCACAAAATATAGTTTGGATTGTCTGTTCTCAATTTACTTTTATAATTAGATCAACTGTGATATTATTAAATGCGCTCAAATATTTTGCCATTCCAGAGACTTTGTTAGTTCCTACACTTTGCTAACGTTGTTCTAATTTCATATACAGATTGGTGGTTTTGTACTGACTGATTGATAGCATTTAATTATATTTATTTTCATTCCCAGCATCATGTATCTTCATTTCGTTAGAGTCTATTTTAGTATTATCATGTACATTATTTTTCAAATATCATGAACATGTACACATGCATGCATACATGTATGTGTCCATGAGTGTATCCGCTACCAGTACACACACACACACGAGTATGGACAAAGAACACTTCAGAAAACTGTTAATATCTCAAGGCTTATACGTTTACTTTCTATCAACAAAATATATTTGTATTCTTAACCTACTTGTATTTTCTCTTTTCAGAAAAAGCGATAATCGACCGAATCGCAGAGAAGAATCACTGACAAACTTTAACATTTTCTTATATTTGTAATTCTTATAATAAATAGCTTTGATAACAAGCTGTTCTCTTTATTTCGTCCGTGACGACTATCGTTCGATGTCGACTTTTATAAGTACCTTACTTTTTTTTAAATAAATCCCAAATTTGACACCAACTAACACCAAATGTAATCCTGCTTTCATACTCAGGCACAACATTGCATTAATCAGACTAGATTTTGTCTTGCAATAAATATATAACTAGTTAGTGTGACAGTCAATGTTATACATATGTGATGTTTATATTAAGAGAGAATCATTCCCACAATTCAGGAATGTAGCATTCGGGTGGGTCAATTTGAGAGATTAAATCATTTAGAAAACGACCAAATCTCAGTCAATAGTATATCTTAATACGTTTTCCTCAAATAATTACTTGAATAACATTCCTTTTCCTCTGTGAGCTATTTGCATCAATGTTCGTCCTTTTTTTGTCCGTCCGTCCATCCTTCAGTCCGTCAACAATTGCTTAAAATACATCTTTTCTGAAACAACTTTTCGAGTTTGTCCAAACATCCTATGGATGATCCTCAAATTAATACCTTTCAAAATTGTACACATTAGATCAAAGCAACATCTATGCTAAATTAATTTTAGTACATGGTATTTAATTTGTAAAAGAATATATGATGGAGGTATCGATTGCGAGTTTCAGTCATTTGTAAATTAACAAAATGTTATTTGAACAA
The DNA here is from genome assembly GCA_037043455.1 of Cyrtodaria siliqua. Lineage (NCBI taxonomy): Eukaryota > Metazoa > Mollusca > Bivalvia > Adapedonta > Hiatellidae > Cyrtodaria > Cyrtodaria siliqua. Next base: position 73,455 of record JAWPHD010004217.1, read on the forward strand.
ACAAAACTAATATAATTTTATACTGACCCTAAACAGCTGTTTTTTCCCTCTTATGTTTATAATATCGTAAGCAAATGAAACATTTAGAAAGTCAACAATGCAAACAGTATTTGCCGTTATAGTTGTTGATGTGGTATTAACAGTAATCACAGGCCATGGGTTTCCCGTAAAAAAAATTGTTATTACACAGCTTACAATTTTGAGTTGATAGCAAACTAAGATAGTCTGGCTAGAAGAAAATGTATATGTCAAAGGCAATTTAAATCAAGGTACAAAACCAAACCTAACAAGACAATTAGAGAGAGAGAGAGAGAGAGAGAGAGAAAGAGAGAGAGATAGTATTGTATTGTACTGTGTTGAAAGTCAGGTGCAGCAGCTGTATACATGACAAGCCGTGTTTGAAGAGGAAACTAGATAAAGGAAAATAAATCATTTTCAAACTCATGGTCATTTTATACTTGGTTGTTTCCCTTAGTCTAACATAACATGTTTGAGTTGACCTTCCGCACAAGACAAAGATAAATGAGCCAAACAAAATGGTTCATATGTCACAGAAGAATTAACATAATGTTTTGACTGCATAATTCATAAAAGCCTAGAATATTGAAAAGATATCTTACACATAGTCTGATACAAATGTAATTAATGTCGTTAAAGGTTTAATGAGTTGAACTTCTACTGTGTATCAGAATCATTTATGACACTACAATCTGACAATAAAAAGCTGTTTTGCTTGTTTATACCATTTAGCAATCGGATGAAATTACTAAAAAAAATAAATAATAATAATAAAATGGAGCCATCCCGCTAGTTTTGAGGGAGAAAAAAAAACATTTACATTTACATGGCATCATGATGTGTTCTACTGAATATAAGTTGCTGCTCATTACCATTTATGTCAAGAAGAGTGATTATACTATAAGCCAGATATTGTGTGTAAAATAATAACAAAGCATGATACAATTTAGTATTAATATTTAAATCATGTCAATAACCGTATCTCCCCATGTCGGTGTCATTTTATACATTCTGTGTCATCCGATCTCAGTTCTCTGTTCTTCTCCTAATAATTTAGTCCTCAACACATGTCATCCTGACCCACAGTAGTCCTCCACAAACACATAAATCCACTTTGCACAAAATGTATACCTCACTACTGTGTCACCCGACTGTCTGATAGTTGTAGCATGGTGTTCTATGGTATCACGGTACTTAAATGGTTTCACGAAAAAAATAAACTGTAAACAATATTTAAAGAAAAGGGAAATTGAAATGATTTCTGTGACCCTTCTACTAAATTGTTGTGATAAAAAATGTAATAACGTTTACTTTAAAAATGTCAGAATTGGATTTGAAAAGAAGGGTACCATCAGTGAGCTTATTATTTTAAAAGTTCTATGGTATCACTGTATGCACATATTGTGTATCCTCTATTTGTTAATAACTGGTATAAGATTCAATAAGTGACCATTTATAGAAACAGTAATGTACAACAGACTCATCAGACTAAAAATTAATCACTTGCATAACCTTCAAGGTAATGACAACTGCATTTATGGAGACTAGGGTTGATGAATTTTAAAATCATAAGGAAATTGTCAACATTTTTGCATCATTTTGAAATATCCTTTTATTTATGATAAATATACTTATTTTTTTCAATTATTTTATTACATGTACTTAAAGTCGTCACATGTATAAAATAATTATCATATTTTAGCAGAGATGCATACTATTTTATTGATTGGACACTACCGTGATACCATAGAACCGTTGATATCATAAGAAGCTAGTATACATCCCATATTGTATACGCTATGACTATTACCCCGTTCCCAAAACATTCGGGAGAAGTCATCCATGTGATGTATATCTCACTTCGATTGACCGACAAAATTTAATACTTGAACTGTAACCGTCTTCAAACATTTGCTCATCTCTTCAATTGAATTAGACCTCATGCAAATATGGGCACTTTTCTTTAATTAAATTGTGTTTCTCTTTTATTGAATTGTACAGTACCACTTTCGAACATTCAATCGCGGTTCAAATTATTCAAACCTGTTTTCAGTAAACACTGAAGAGAGTTTCAATTCAACTGAGTAGATATTCAATTCAGTAACACTTCTCGACATTTGACTCATAGAAGAAGAGAAAAGAAGATAGGAAAACACGTTAAAATTATATTTATCTATCTCGTATTTATATTGGCTATTTCGTGTTTTATTATATTGTACTGCTTGTAACATTATGGAATTGCAGTAATATGTTGAGACTAGTCCGGCTTTAATATGTTGCTTTCCACGGGAACGGGTGATCTGTAAGAGTGGTTAGAGTCAACCAAAACACAAAATTAGTAGTTTATACGTGGGTTATTTTGTTAACAGATGTTAATATAATTACAATGAAGTGTAATTAGGTCGAGGAACAAGAATTTATAAGAGCCTTAAAGCATCATATGAATTATTAACGCTTATACATACACAAATAGCCGAGTGGTCTAGTTTACCAGACTAAACTATTTATTATTGTTTATATTATTTGTATTTGGATTGACGCCTATTATAAGTCTATCAAATCGTCTCCTTTCCCTTTAAATATGTTCCATGATAATACTGTTCGCTCAGTGATTTCGATGGGCAAACCACATATTGTTCAAAACTGTTAAACGTGATGCACTGCGTAGTTTGATTAGTTTAAACATTCGGTAGAAGTATATATACAAATATCGATAATGCAAATATCGATTATAAGGGCGAATAACCTTGACATTATTTATTGTTTTGAACAACAATTATTTTATTTGTGCAATATTGTAACTTATGATAAGAGCCTGATTCAAAATGGAATAAAAGTTTAAAATAAATAAAATCTGAATAATTTAAAAAATCAAGAGTAGAGAAATACAAATCCTGTTTACTTCCCATTTCAAACACGGTTTAATTATGGAATCCTTCTACTTATTTATTTTTTAATTAATTTAACATCCGTACCCTTCTTTGGTGAGAATTTATTTATTTTTTAGCTCTACTGGCCAAGGGCCAGCAGAGCTTATGGGATGGTGTGTTGTCCTTCTTCCGTCGTCCGTCGTCCGTCCGTTAACTTTTACCTCGTTAAGACGATAGGGCCTTCATTTTTTATCCAATCTTTACCAAACTTTAACAGATTGTTAATATCAATGTAAGCTCGGACAAGTTCGAAAACCAGCCAGATCAAATTAGTAACAGCGGAGTTATGGCCCTTGAATTAGTTAAAAATGCTATATGTTGCCTCGTTAAGACGATGTCGCCTTCATTTTTTATCCGATCTTTACCAAACTTTAACCGATTGTTAATATCAATAAAAGCTCGGGCAAGTTTGAAAACCAGTCAAATCGAACCAGTTACAGCGGAGTTATGGCCCTTGACTTAGTTGAAAATGCTATATGTTGCCTCGTTAAGACGATAGGGCTTGCATTGTTCATCCGATCTATACCAATCTTTACCAGATTGTTAATATCAATGAAAGCTCGGACAAGTTCACAAACCAGCCAGATTGGACCTATAACAGCGGAGTTATGGCCCTTGGTTTAGTTAAAAATGCTATATTTTGCCTTGTTAAGACGATAGGGCCTTCATTTTTCATCCGATCTTTACCAAACTTTACCGTCTTGTTAATATCATTGAAAGCTCGGATAAGTTCAAAAACCAGCAAGATCGAGCTAGTAACAGCGGAGTTATGGCCCTTGATTTAGTTAAGAATTCTATATTTTGCCTCGTTAAGACGATAGGGTCTTTATTTTTCATTCGATGTTTACCAAACATTACCAGATTGTTAATATCAATGAAAGCTTGGACAAGTTCGAAAACCAGCCAGATCGGACCAGCAACAGCGGAGTCATGGCCCTTGATTTAGTTAAAAATGCTATATTACGATAGGGCCTTCATTGTTCGTCCGATCTTTACCAAACTTTACCAGATTGTTAATATAAATGAAAGCTCGGACAAGTTCAAAAAACCAACCAGATCGGAACAGTAGCAGCGGAGTTATGGCCCTTGATTTAGTTTTTGCCTCGTTAATACTACGGTAGGGCCTTCATTTTTCATCCGATCTTTACCAAACTTTACCAGATTGTTACTATCAATAAAAACTCCGAAAAATTTCAAAACCAGCCAGATTGGACACTTTACACCGGAGTTATGGCCCTTGATTTCTTGAAATATGCTATATTTTGGCCTCATTAAGAAGAAAGGGCCTTCATTTGGCCACATTTCAGTGAAACTTTTCAAGGATGATCAGTACCAAGCCTATTTGTACATATCGTCACCGTGTTCCAGTTGAATGATTTTGGCGGAGTTATGTTCCTTTAAAGGTTTTAATACACAAACTTTGTCTGGACTAGTTCTCCTGAACGTCTCCCCACATTTCAACCAAACTTTACAGGGATGATCAGCACCAAGCATAGTTTTGCACATCATCGTCGCATTCCGGTTAACAGATTTTTGGTGGAGTTATGACCTTTTAAAGGTTTTTGATACACAAATATTTTCCGGGCTAGTTCTCCTGAACCCCTGGCTGGATTTTAACGAAACTTGACAAGGATGATCAGTATCAGGTCTAGTTTTGCAAATAGTTGCCGTGTTCCAGTTGAATGATTTTTGGCAGAGTTATGGCCCTTTAAAGGTTTTAATAGCCAAACGTTGTCCAGATTAGTCTCTTCTGAACTCCTTGCTGGATTTCAACGAATCTTGATGGGGATGGTCAGTACCAAGCCTAGTTGCACCTGTCATTGCCGCGGTGTGGTTGAATGAATTTTGGCAGAGTTATGACCCCTTAAAGGTTTTAATACACTAACTTTGTACAGACTATTTCTCCTGAACCTCTGGCTGGATTTTAACGAAACTTGTCAGGGACAATCAGTACCAAGCCTTGTTGCGTATATCATCACCATGTTCTGGTTGAAAGATATTGGAAAGAGTTATGACCCCTTATACATAAACTTTCTCTAGAGCCAGTAGAGCGTCCACAGGCCCTCTTTGGGCCTCTTGTTCAATAATACAAGATAATGTGAACGCCAATAAGCCATTTACTTTAACATACATATTCATACACGTTTTTGTTTGTGCAGCTTTCGTTTTTAGACAAGGAGGTATGAATGTAAATATACATTATAATTGTGCGTTGGGTATATGTATCCAGTACATTTCATGTGCCAGCGAAACACTGAGATGATGATGTCGACACAGAATTTTTTCTTTGGAGTAGTTTTACTTATGATCGATTGTGCTCTAGGTATGTTTGATTTCTATTATCAGTAACACAATAATACAAGTATACGGTTGAACTGGATAGTGAATGTACCTGTTTCATGGGCTAATAAGGGCTGTTTTTGAAGTGTTCAAGTGCGTAAACATTTAAAACTGTATACTGTATGGACGTTGATATCGATTTACATGTAGGTCAGCGACATAAATGCACGTATCAAACAAAAGCAAAGATACACATAACGCATATCTGGACAAAACCAGATATTGTAAATGCACTTTCTTTCTTAGTTCTTTCCTTTAATAATCCATCTCTCTAGCGAGAATACTTTAAAGTTGCGCAAGGTCTCTGCAAGTTATTAAGACTTAAAGGGACACACGGTAATCCTGATTTTATAATTTAAAAAATCGCAGCGTTTCGTTAGTTTTTCTACATGAATTGCATTTGTTCAATCATTAAGAGCAATTATACGAATTGCATAAAGCAAATTGATTTTCCATATTACTAACTATTTATTACATTATAACAATACTATTTCAAACCTATGGTAGAATAACGAAGAAATAAGAAAACAGAAAATTCCATTTAAATATATGCAAGCAGCTTTTAAGTCAAACTGATACTGTATTTAAATAAAGATGCTAATTTCAATGTTTGATAAATATTTCATGATTGCCATTTGTCCCTTTAAAGTAAAGGTTAGAGAGTTGTATCGATAATGGAGTAAATGTACTATTAGTAAAAGCAGGATAAAAAGTGTCTATATGCTTCCTTTGCCATACATTTCAAACAATATTTGCAAAATTTATCTACTTTTAAAATATAAAAATATTCTGCGACAAGGACTAATACAACCTAACTTCTATGGTGACGTGATTTTCAAACTTCGTCAGATCCTTGGCCATGATCGCTTTTATTCAATATTTATTAAACTTGTTAAAATGTTTATCAAAACATAGGATATGACATTATCAGATTGCAATCCTCTGCAGACACTATGCTTTCCTCTTTGATTAAGCGACGACCGGACAGATTGTGCTATCCTTTTATTGTATATTAAATGTCTCTAGTTTGTTAGAGGATATAGAATGGTGTAGATTTACATCCCCGTTTTATTGGGATCACATAGGATATGACTGAGGTTTGGTGCACCCTAGAACCTTCTGTAACCCTCCCCTCAACCTTCTCCTACACAGCGTCCTTCCTGCGACTGACCGTTCCAAGTCAGGCGGTAGCCCTATTGTCAACCCTTTTTGTTTGTGATGTCACATACTTTACCTCTTATTTATCATTGTGATTGTTCTCAAACATGCTCAAATACTTTTGTTTTCTTACTTGAATTTCGAATAGGTGGTCATCTGCTCCAGTCTTTAAAGGTTCGAGTATTGTTTAATCAGGCTTAGGATGTGTTCCTTGCTTTTTTTAATTTAGTCTTTTGACTGTTACCTGTGATACCTAGGCTTCATAACCTTTTCTCCCAACTAAATTCCATTTTGTTTATTTCGCCCATTGTTTTCTCGTTTAGAGCAAAGTGTTTTGCTAGAAACTAGGACCATACGCCGCTGGCCATGGAACGGTGTCAAAATACCTCATTGAAGGTTCCATGTTCACTGTCATATGCATAAATGAGATATGGGGTCCTATAGAAACCACAGCGTCCGAACGCAATGACATCGTAGGACCATCTTTGGGATGGCTCAAGTGTCTGTCTATTGACATTTTAAATATTGACTTCTGCTCAACTCGGGGCTTGAGGGCGTGAACGGTAGTAAACACTTTTCACTACCGTTCATGAACAGTCTCAATCAAACCGATACTTCAATATTTGTTGTATTTATCTTGTTCGATGATTTCCAAATTTCTCTTTCCATGCTTGTTTTTGCCTGTTTTAATGCGTTTTTTTGATTGACTGTGGTCATGGAATGCAACATCTACTGTTTGACTTCTATATGAGATATAGGGTCCTATAGAAACCACAGCGTCCGAACGCAATGGCATCGTAGGTCCGCACTGTACTGCAAACAAGGACTTGAAAATACAATGGAGGAGACAAAAAACAACAGAAAGGGTGTTGAAGACAGGTTTACCGACTTGGAACGGTCAGTAGGCAATAAGGCCTACTGGTTAGCTTGAATCGATTTTATTATATATGTACTTTTATCTATGGTATCGACGGCTATCATGCACGCCTTTCCATAATCTCAAATACACGCAGTGAATCGAAATGAGATTGAACACGTTATCGTATGTTTTCTTTCTCTTGATAAAACCAAGTGTTTTATTTGTGTCGGTTGTAGCCCGATGTATGTTATAATCAATGTTTATAGTTGATGTCTGAGTAACTCAAAGTAGTCTCGTATTAAAAAAGTGGTATTAGATATGGAATTTGACGCACACAAAAGAAAGCACACCGCTGTCGTTAAAGAAGATGTTCATATGTAAACTTGTTAACTTTTTTTTCTAGCATGCATTCTTAAAGGAGATCTATAAAATAAATCGGTTACTGGCCTGATTGTGGTAATATTATATAAGGTAGCACACGAGAGAGTCTTAACACAACCTGACAATTAAACGAGCATGTGCATTTAGGACATGCCATTAGTTTGTTTCCTATAAAAATGCTCGCGCGTACAAATACACAAAACATATGTATACATTTAATAGCGACAATGATGACAATAATTCAGAAAGCACAGTTTTCTGTCGTTATTCTTATTATTTTCACTCTGGGTGCTGCATTACCATTATGGTCGAATCTCAGAGATACAGCGATTGACTTAGCGTATGGCTGTAAAATTCTGGCAAGCAAGACTGTCAGTCATGGAATATTGTTCTTCTTAGATTGTTTTTAAATACTTAGCAACAACATAGAGTGTAAACTTCCCCCAAGACTGTCAGTCATGGAATATTGTTCTTCTTAGATTGTTTTTAAATACTTAGCAACAACATAGAGTGAAAACTTCCCCCAATACCTGATATTTATGAATACACAAATGAGTTACAGAATATTTATTATTATATGCAGGGAACATATTTTATTATAATTTGGTAGACACGCTCTTATGAAACCAGTTGTACTTAGTACTTAGAAGCATTAAATGTGGTAGATAAGTGCAACATATGATATACGTGGCTTCACTGAACGCGTCGTTTGCTTAAATATCTTTACCTGGACAAAATAAACACAATACATTTTAGAAACTAAACCGTTAACTTTCACTACGAAAACGTTCTTCCAAATACCATCCATGCGTTGAGGCCATACAATAATGCACGTGTACCAATTATTAGATTTATATACAGTCTAGATTTATCCACGAGTACTTAAACTACATGTTTGCGGGAAATAAATTGATAGTTGGTAACTCGTAATTCGACGCTCAGCAACGATAACAATTGACTGGCCGGTTATATCGTAATTATTGTGTTCGGATTGGCAACATACGTAAGTTACATATATATCGTATCGTTAATAGGCTTAAACAATGTGTACATCTTTTAAAAAAAAGTGCCTGTTGTGGCGGAATAGCGGCTTTAATTATCAAAAACAAGTTGTGTTCTTTATACACCAGGCTACACCACCTTATAGAAAATACTGGACAAACTGACATTTTAATTTTCATTAATATATAATTTTTTTTAATATTTTGGAAATATTTTAGGTCAAGAAATCACTATTCAGACAGTTACATATACAACAGCAGTTACCACCACTGACTGTCCGCTGACACAGATATTCACATTAGCGACATGGTATGGGCCGCCTAGTGACACACCTTATGTCGGATCTGGTACTATAGAGTTTAATCCTGCCCTTGGTAACGGAGTATCTGATTGTCGCTGATACACAGACTAGTGATAATGGCACGTATAGTTGTACAAAAGCAATAAATAGTGTATTTCACGAGGGATGGACTTTTCTGACAGTTAGAAGTAAGTACTGACGGTACATTTACGAAATGGTTTCATTCCATAATTGTTGTTTGAACCTGTGCCCATTCGGCATTGAGGACCTGAGACACACTCTTCCTAGGAGAACATTTTGACCTTATATTTTCAGTATTGATGATCAAATATTAGGAACAGTAACACTTTCATACGTGTAGTGCATGGCAATTGAGCATGTTTAATCTGCTTACTTCGTTCAATATTGCAAATGATGTGTAGTAGCGCCAACTAAGTCTCGCCTCTAAGTCTTGGTGTTCGGTATGCTTTTTGAGACAAAGGTATTTTCAAATTGGCCTTTTAATTCTTATTTGTGTTACATGAAGTTTCTAAATAAAGTAGTCGTCATTGTAATAGGGCGAGTTATTGGTAAACAACGATGGTAAGTGATTTTATTTGCAATATTTTGATATGTGGGGCAGCAGAAATATATCAAATCTCAAGTAAAATTACCGTCTTTCTTAGGAATACAAATTTAACACTTTCAAGTGTGTTTATTAAATATGAATGGCCACCCTTTTTGTAGTATTATCAATTAACAGATTTAACTCTTAAACATCATATGAACATTTCTTGATAGTCCCGGAGATAAACATATCTCCGGGACTATCACCGCTACTAAGTTGTATGTAAAAATAAGTATTATTTGCATGACGTAGATACTAATTTTACCACTGCGTGACTGCACGGGGGAAATGAGGTAAATCTGAATTTACCTGTGGATTAATTTACCTGTTCAAAGTTTTCTACGTCATCAAATAAAACCTTATTCTCGCTTTTCACAGATATTGCAATGTGTGAATTGTAAATAGCTATTGTTGCGTATGGATTTCGATTTAAATAAATATTAACATGTTCATGAAACAAAACATGGCTGGAGAACTTTAAAGTTGATAGACACGTTTTGTGGATAGTAAATAATCAAAATGTGTTTTGTTTTTCATTTTGGATTTATGAGAAATTTGAATTTGTAATATTCTATGTTTCAAACACTTTTTCAAAATGTATTTGTACTATTACCTTCATGCCTATTTCCTGCTTTATCCATCAACAGCGGTTACATTTGGTTTTATAAGTACAAATGCAGGAAACACGAGACCTGCACCTTTCCAAATGAATATATACTCACGGTAAATTAAAACGCACCACAAAAACAAATCTTTTTAAAATTTAGAATTTCAGGCATTTTGGACAAACTATGATATAATCCATGTTACAAGTATACATTTAAAAACAAACACACGTGCCTATCTGGAATTAGTGCATTCCACATTGGTGTTATGAAATGAACGTGCATTACCGGTTTCTTCAGTTACATCGCACAAAGATATCATTTTCTCAAACTGATTTGTGGTATAATACTTTTACACGTCAAACAATAAAAGGGCCAGTAAAACCAATTGGAATTTATTCCAAGACAGATTAATGCAGCATGAACTTTAGTGGAGCAGATTTCTTTCTGTGATTAGCCATAGTGAACAGTGTTAAATTACAAGGTAAATAACTGCGTAACTGCTTGTCATAAAAGCCTATAAATAAACATATAAGACAAGTTAGGTATCATGATTCAATGCTTAAAAAATAGAAACAACATTGGTTCAGCAGTTTTATCACCAATGGTTTGCGAATAATCCAACAGATTAACAATATGGAGGTAATGGTGCGTTATCAGTGGCAGTCAGTATATATTACAAACAACAACATATGCACATTGATATCGCTATTTAAATCGCCGTGTTTTGTATGTCTAAATCCCATAAATATGACAGCTATCTTTAACTACAAATACAAAATATTCGAAACAAAACATAGATAAGAGAACCAGTCTAGGGAAACAAGTGCAAAACATAGATAAGAGAACCAGTCTAGGGAAACAAGTGCAAAACATAGATAAGAGAACCAGTCTAGGGAAACAAATGCAAAACATAGATAAGAGAACCAGTCTAGGGAAACAAGTGCCACATTTTAAATAAGTTAATATTACCTTTTGAAATTATTTATTATTTTCTACTATAATTTAACCATGTTAACTATTGCAATGTTATTTTGACTGTTTTCCTGTTTCAAATAAAGACTAAAATATTAACGGACATACAGTGTGTAATTAAGAATATCCAAGTTTTAAAACATAGTTACATGCATATGTGTTTCTCTATGAAGCATCCTCGAATGACCCTGCTATTTCCGACACCACTACAATCAATGGCAGACCAAGTATTCGCGGTACAGAGGGAGTATCTCAGACAAAACTCAGCAAAAACATAAAACCAGCCCCAATCATAGCTTTGTGTCTGTATCAAATAGCCAATATATTATGACGGCCCGTCGGCCATAAAACGTATTATGGCCTACGATGCCTACTGACTAATTCGTACTGCAAGTTTTCCCAAACATCCGGTCCAAAATAAAAATAAAATAATCACAAACCCAACCCCGCAACCAGAGCGTTGCGCATAGCTGTATCCACTAGCCAACGTATTATGACGGCCCGTCTGCCATAACACGTATTATGACGGCCCGTCGGCCTACGATGCATACTGACGTAAGTCGTACTGCAAGTTTTCCCAAACAGCCGGTCGAAAAACAAAATGATCACAAAACCTAACCCCACAACCAGAGCGTTGCACATAGCTGTACCAACTCTCCAACGTATTATGACGGCCCGTCGGCCATAACACGTTTTATGACGGCCCGTTGGCCTGCGACGTTTACTGAAGTTACCTTGTACTGCAAGTATTCCCAAACAGTATCACTTAAAAAAGTGAAAATTGGTTCTTTCTTTGTGAACTCTACCAATGCTTGAATACATGTTGCTGACGATGGACAGTCTTTTCTCCAATGCGCAAAGGATTGCACAACGACACACCACGAAAAAGTGTTGGCCCCATACTTTTCTTGTTCGTCGTAATAAGCAGTTTATATCGTCCGTCTAACAATTAAAAAGCATTCATGCTTACAACAATTTCTATTTATATTCAACTTCAAAAAACCGAGCATCTCATTTTTCAAATATATACACCATATTGTTATTTGCATGGCTTTTCGACCGGAACAGACCCCTTATATCATCTGTCTAGCAATTATTAAATCAGCAACGCCTATAGCAATGTTCTATATATGCACATTAATTTCATTGAACATGTTATTTCTAAACGGCACTTATAATCATGGTTTTAATCAGTTTCTATTTATATTCAACTGAGTTCAATTTCAGCATCTCGTACTTCAAATACATACAACACATTAATATGGCTGTCAGCCAAGACGGACACATTGTATTATCCGTCCAGCAATCATAAATTGCCCACCTTGCATCGGATTGTTGTCCTTATTATTCTCGGACTTCCAATACCGTTTTTAAAACAAACGGCCAACAACCGGTCACGCCATAGCAAACTGCTTGAAAGAACGCGCTTGATCTAAAACTTTGCATTCTTAATTTAGATTGTGTAAATCATTTGAGTCGAATTTATTGTATAACAGTCGAAGTTTATTACCAGCTTCTAACCAACTTCCCTTGATCACCATTAGGGAACATTACCCAAATGGACAATCTATTATGCGACCTTCCCTAATACAACTCGACAATCTTCATAATTTGTCTAATATATATATATACCACCGTACCAGAAGTACAACCTGTGCGGCACGGAAATTGTTACGTCAAGAAAACATACAATACTTATATGACAGGGTCAGCAATCGTCCTAAATGAGTCATACCATAAATGTACCATACAAGATGTATAACCGTGCAGGACGGAAATCTCTAGGCATGAAGCATACTACCGATTTATACCAACATGTCAAAAAAATACTGTGTATAATCTCAATCGGTGTAATACTTATCTTTCAGCAATCCAATTCTACTTCTTTTCCACACACTATTCGTTGCCAGTAACACCCGAACTCCGATTCATCATATCACAAATTTCTGAAATGATCAAATGTCTATTAGCAAGGATCAAATATACAGTACCCGGTTACAATCATGTGTATTATAGCTATATAGAGCTGGGGTCCTAAGTAAGTTAATATCTTGCACTCATGTCTGGTCATTACATGTATTATGAAAAACTAGGTGACCAACATATTCATTTACGGCCTCTGTCCATCAAGAAAAACTTATGAAAAATCGGACACTGCACTAAAAGTGGATCACCTCGTGATGGCATAGGCATGTCATTTGTCTCAGAAGTAGCTTAATTGCATTGTTTGTGTAGAGACCTGGGTTTGACCATTTCCTCTGAAAGTTCATGACTGACGCATATGAAAGTTAATCATCCAATTAAAACATATTTTAAGTAACAAAATGACAACTCGAGGCAAGGTACGGTTGGTACTGTTTTGTCCAACCCACTTGTATCAGACTGAGAAGGTCACCTCGTTTATGAACAATGGGAGGCTTATATAAGAACCCTGGGAGCACTAGGCTGCAAAATAGGTCAATTTTCTTGTTTACCACAAAAAGGGAAGATTTGTACGATTAACCCCAGTTGTGGCGACCTAGAACAAGTTTCGGAGGTCAGAGTCCATTGTTGAGGGTATACGTGGCAGTCAAAAGGTGGGACATATCTACGCTATATAAGAAACGAGATTGCCTTCATTCGGGGAGATTCATTTGACTGCCTAGCTCGCATTTTTGAACGTTAGGACTGCTTGCACGTTGTAATTGTACATTTATTGAAAGTTGAATATTTAGTCTGGTTTTTAATTGTGTATAGATTATTGGGAAAGATAAATAGATAGTAGTTTAATAAATACATTTAAAGACTATTCTTGTGTTAGATATTTCACGTCGCTATACTACACATGAAAGCACAATAATTTCCACAAAATAGAATATATATCACTCGTTCTCTTCGTTCCGCATTACTTCATTATACTATTGTCAGGTTGATGCTTAGAAGGGCAACCACATGGAACCTGTAAAGTACATAATGTCGAACATTTGTTCTATTGCAATTTTTAACACAAAATCAATCGCAACACAATGTAAAACACAAAATACGTGAAATGCAAAAATGCATCTAGGTCCCCTGACAACACTGAATTTGTATGAGGACTCATTCTGATGAATTTGACATAAACGTGTTTGTAAACCTTCATTTGAAACTTTAGGTTGTATATATTAGCCTAATGAATAGTATATTCAACACAACAACCGCATCTGAGTAATCAAAGGGATTTATATAACACATAAACAAACTCAATCATACAACCACGTGCAGAGAGATGTATAATTTATGACGGCAATACTGAAAGTATTGTACATAGCAACATTTAAGAAAAGGTCTTCCATTGTGATTTAAAGGGACACACGATAATCTTGAGTTTTGAGAAACTCGCGGCGTATCGCTGCTTTTGTCTATACAGCTTACATGTGTTCAATCAATACTATTAACTATAAGAGTAGCATAAAGCAAATTGTGTTTGCATATACTGGCTACTAGTATATACCACCAATAATGCATTTAAACCGATGTTAAAATAGGCAAAACAAATCAAATCTCAAATTGTTATTTACATATATACTAGTATGCAAGCAGATTAAAGCCGAAATGATACTCGATTGATAAATCGATAGGCATATTGTTATGCTTGATGAAACTTCAAAACTGCCATGTGTCCTTTACCTGCTTCGTTTGTTTCCGTGATTTCGAATAGAAAATGTTGTTGACCTAATTGGATGTACATCCCTTTCATATGCAGTCGAAATGTTTTAATTATTAATATGGGTGGCATCATTTACACGACGAAGTACAGAAGACGTAATCGGATGTACATCCCTTTCATATTTTAATTATTAATTTGGGTGGCATCATTCACACGAGGAAGTACAGAAGACGTAATCGCATGTTCATTCCTTTCATATGCAGTCGAAATGTTTTCATTATTAATTTGGGTGGTATCATTCACACGAGGAAGTACAAAAGACGTAATCGCATTGTGCATCCCTTTCATATGCAGTCGAAGTGTTTTCATTATTAATATGGGTGGTATCATTCACACGAGGAAGTACAGAAGACGTAATCGTATGTACATTCCTTTCATATGCAGTCGAAGTGTTTTAATTATTAATTTGGGTGGCATCATTCACACGAGGAAGTACAGAAGACGTAATCGCATGTACATCCCTTTCGTATGCAGTCGAAGTATTTTAATTATTAATTTAGGTGGCATCATTCACACGAGGAAGTACAGAAGACGTAATAGGATGTACATCCCTTTCATATGCAGTCGAAGTGTTTTAATTATTACTTTGGGTGGCATCATTCACACGAGGAAGTACAAAAGACGTAATCGCATGTACATCCCTTTCATATGAAGTCGAAGTGTTTTAATTAATAATTTTGGTGGCATCATTTACACGAGGAAGTACAAAAGACGTAATCGCATGTACATCCCTTTCATATGCAGTCGAAGTGTTTTAATTATTAATTTGGGTGGCATCATTCACACGAGGACGTACAGAAGACGTAATCGGATGTACATTCCTTTCATATGCAGTCGAAGTGTTTTAATTATTATTTGGGTGGCATCATTCACACGAAGAAGTACAGAAGACGTAATCGGATGTACATTCCTTTCATATGCAGTCGAAGTGTTTTAATTATTAATTTGGGTGGCATCATTCACACGAGGAAGTACAGAAAACGTAATCGGATGTACATCCCTTTCATATAAAGTCGAAGTGTTTTAAGTATTAATGTTGGTGGCATCATTCACACGACGAAGTACAGAAGAAAAACAATGCATTTTCATATGTTAAATATCCATCTAAAACGAATGAATGAATGGTGTCTTACAGCATAGGTCATATTGTGCGAAAAAACCGACGAAAGATGAAGAAATTAAGTAGTAATTAAAAAATAATGTCAATATATAAATATCCATCTAGACTGTTTATACTTATAATATTGAAAGCGAAAGAGAAAAGTTTAGTGTCGATGAGAGAAAATTAAAGATATTGACATGGTAAATAAGACGACAACAGTGAAAGGCATGTTGGTACGTATTGACATTTTATTTAAAAAACTAGCTTGAACATGTGTCCATTGGACAGGGGTGCACCGCCTTTTCACTGTCAGTCGCATACAAAAGTCACTGAAGTAAACATATGTAAGTAGGTAAAGGTCATTCTCACTGTTTGTCTTTTAGAACGGAGATTTTCCTGTCGTGTATATGTTAATGTGTATGAAATGTAGAAATCTGTATTGCTGTTAATGTGAGAAACATATTATGAGAAGTATTTCAGTTTCCCTCTAGACTTGTTGAGCGTATTTTAGCAGGAACATACTGCTGGCATATAGATGTACGTGTTATGAAGTTTAAAAGATGTATGGCGTCTGATATCCGAGTAATGGGGGGCAGGGATTACCAAAGCAGTGGCTCACGGGAATATATCACATTTCATGCTGACTTTCCTGAACACATTCCACCGAAACATACATTCAGACTTAATTTGCATCTTAATATACTCAGTTGCAAAAGAAATTGTACACTTTGAACATTTTACTTTACACCCTATCCTCTTAATCAAGAGACACTCCCTTAATCATTCGAGCTATTGAAAAACAAATGACAACATGATATTGGCAATGGAATGATAAAAACTTTGGAACCACACATGGCGTATTCATTTTGGAATTCATCAATTTAATTCTAAAACAACTTTATACAATTAAATCTAAACAAAACACAGTGTACACTTTGTTTTGCAACTGAATATTCATTCAGGTAAACATATACTCGCAAACGAAAATTCAACTATACAAAAAATAACTCAAGGCGTCCGTTTATATATTATGCACTGATCTTGCGTCTTTCTATGGTGAATGTGCGTATATCAGGGTTTTATCGTGTAATGTGAATCCTCTATCGTATCCCTAAACGCTATGGTTGTGGTTATTTGACAGAAAGTCCCGAAGATATTCGACGAGATCAAGAGTAAAACCTTAGTATCACCCGGATGACGAAATCAATCTATTTAGGTTGACTAGGTGGACGAGTGGCCGTCTGCTAGTCTGCCAGTATTACCATGTTATATCGTTTTAGACTGTATGGTACCAACAACATTACTATGTTATGTCAGTTTAGACAGTATATGGTCAACCGTGTAGTAGCTAACTTCACACAACCCAACCGTGTAACCATATTATATAAATTTGGACTTTATATCACAAAATGTATTTATCGGCTATTATGACATACAAGCCCGGGCCTATACATCAATTTTACAGTGTAGGTAATTCAACTTCGTCAAATTTTAATTTTCTCAAAAATTTATTTCTTCAAATACCTCACTAGTGTTCTGTCAGATATACGTCAAAGCGAACCATTACATAGCTCGAAATAGCTCGAAAGAGAAAAAAATCAACGCGACGAGTTTGTCGAGCTTATATATTTCTCATTCACCATCAGTTGTCTCGTGGTATATTAGTTTAGACTGTATATGGTAAAACATATTGCCGTGTTATATCAGTTTAGAGTGTATAACTCCAACCGTATTACTATGATATATCAGTTAAGACTGTATGGTACCAACAACATTACCATGTTATATCAATTTAGACTGCATGGTACCAACTACATTATCATGCTATATCAGTTTAGACTGTAAAGTGTTAACCGTATTACCATGTTATATCAGTTTAGACTGTATAGTACCAACCGTAGTACCATGTTATGTCAGTTTAGACTGTATAGCACCAACCGTAATTCCATGTTATGTCAGTTTATACTGTATAGCACCAACCGTATTACCATGTTATACCAGTTTAAACTGTGTAGCACTAATATATCAGTTTAGACTGTATAATACCAACCGTAATACCATATTATGTCACTTTAGACTGTATATGTTCAACCATATTCCCATGTTATATAAGTTTAGACTTTATAGCATCCACAGAATTGCAATGTTTAATAAGTTCAGACTGTATAGCACCAACCGTATTGCCTTGTTGTGTCATCATTTTAGACTGTATAGTACCATCCATATTACCATGTTATATCAGATTAGACTGTATAGGCTCAACCGTATTGCCATGTTATATAAATTTAGACTTATAGCACCATGTATAGGGTCAACTGTATAGCACCAACCGTATGTGCCATGTTTATATCAGTTTAGACTGTACAGTACCAACCTTATTGCCATGTTATATCGATTTAGACTGTATAGCACCAGCCGTATTCCATTTAAAATCAGTTTAGACTGTATAGTAACAACCGTATTACCTTGTTATATCAGTTTAGACTGTATAGTACCAACCGTATTGCCATGTTATTTCACTTTAGACTGTATATGGTCAAAGGTATTACCATGTTGTGTAAGTTTAGATGGTATAGCATCAGCCGTATTGCCATGTTATATCAATTTAGACTGTATAGCGCCAGCCGTATTACCATGTTATATCAGTTTAGACTTTATAGTACCAACCGTATTGCCGTGTTATGTCACTTTAGACTGTATATGGTCAACCATATTCCCATGTTATATCCGTTTAGACTGTATAGCACCAACCGTATTACCATGTTATATACTTTTTGATTTTATAGCACCAGTTTAGACTGTATAGTACCAACCGTATTGCCATGTTATGTCTCTTTAGACTGTATATGGTCAACCATATTCCCATGTTATATAAGTTTAGACTTTATAGCACCAACAGAATTACCATGTTATATAAGTTTAGACTGTACAGTACCAACCGTATTGCCTTATTGTGTCATCATTTTAGACTGTATAGTACCAACCATATTACCATGTTATATCATATTAGACTGTATAGGCTCAATCGTATTACCATGTTATATAAGTTTAGACTTTAAAGCACCATGTATAGGGTCAACTGTATAGCACCAACCGTATGTTCCATGTTTATATATGTTAAGACTGTACAGTACCAACCTTATTGCCATGTTATATCATTTTAGACTTTATAGTAACAACCGTATTGCCATTTTATATCAGTGTAGACTGTATAGCACCAACCGTATTACCATGTTATATCAGTTTAGTCTATATGGCCAACAGCTTATCTATTTTATATGAGTTTATACTGTATAGAGTCAACCGTTTTGCAATGTTATATCCGTTTTGACAGTAAAGCACCAGCCGTATATCCATTTTATATGAGTTTAGACTTTATAGAACCAACAGTATTACATGTACCATGTTATATAAGTTCAGACTGTATAGTACAAACAGTATACCCATCTTATATCAGATTAGACTGTATACCTCCAACCTTATTACCATGTTATATCAGTTTAGACTGTATAGTACTAACAGTATTGTCATGCTATATCAGTTTAGACTGTATAGTATCAACCGATTTACCATGTTATATCAGTTTAGACTGTATACGGTCAACCGTATTACCATGTTATATCAGTTTAGACTGTATAGCACCAACCGTATTACCAAGTTATATCAGTTTAGACTGTATAGTACCAACCGTATTGCCAAGTTATATAAGTTTATTCTGTATAGTACCAACCGTGTTGCCATGTTATATCAGTTTAACCTGTATAGTACCAACCGTATTACCATGTTATATCTGTTTAGTCTGTATAGCACCAACCGTATTGCCATATTATATCAGTTTATTCTGTATAGTACCAACCGTATTGCCATGTTATATCAGTTTAACCTGTATAGTACCAACCGTATTGCCATGTTATATCAGTTTAGCCTGTATAGTACCAACCCTATTTCCATGTTATATCAGTTTAGTCTGTATAGCACCAACCGTATTTCCATGTTATATCAGTTTAGTCTGTATAGTACCAACCGTATTGCCATGTTATATCAGTTTAACCTGTATAGTACCAACCGTATTGCCATGTTATATCTGTTTAGTCTGTATAGTACCAACCGTATTGCCATGTTATATCAGTTTTGTCTGTATAGTACCAACCGTATTGCCATGTTATATCAGTTTAACCTGTATAGTACCAACCGTATTACCATGTTATATCTGTTTAGTCTGTATAGCACCAACCGTATTGCCATATTATATCTGTTTAGTCTGTATAGCACCAACCGTATTTCCATGTTATATCAGTTTTGTCTGTATAGTACCAACCGTATTGCCATGTTATATCAGTTTAACCTGTATAGTACCAACCGTATTGCCATGTTATATCTGTTTAGTCTGTATAGCACCAACCGTATTGCCATATTATATCAGTTTATTCTGTATAGTACCAACCGTATTGCCATGTTATATCAGTTTAACCTGTATAGTACCAACCGTATTGCCATGTTATATCAGTTTAGCCTGTATAGTACCAACCCTATTTCCATGTTATATCAGTTTAGTATGTATAGCACCAACCGTATTTCCATGTTATATCAGTTTAGTCTGTATAGTACCAACCGTATTGCCATGTTATATCAGTTTAACCTGTATAGTACCAACCGTATTGCCATGTTATATCTGTTTAGTCTGTATAGCACCAACCGTATTACCATGTTATATCAGTTTAGACTGTAAATTGTCAACCGTATTACCATGCTCTATCAGTTTAGCCTGTATAGCACCAACCGTATTGCCATATTTTATCAGTTTATTCTGTATAGTACCAACCGTATTGCCATGTTATATCAGTTTAACCTGTATAGTACCAACCGTATTGCCATGTTATATCAGTTTAGCCTGTATAGTACCAACCCTATTTCCATGTTATATCAGTTTAGTCTGTATAGTACCAACCGTATTGCCATGTTATATCAGTTAGCCTGTATAGTACCAACCGTATTGTCATGTTATATCAGTTTAGTCTGTATAGTACCAACCGTATTGCCATGTGATATCAGTTTAGTCTGTATAGCACCAACCGTATTGCCGTGTTATATCAGTTTAGTCTGTATAGTACCAACCGTGTTGCCACGTTATGTCATTTTATCAGTTTAAACTTGTATGACAAACCGTATTACCATGTTATATCAGTTTACACTGTATATGGCCAACCATATATCCGTGTTATATCGGTTTAGATTATATATGGCCAACAGTATATCGGTGTTATATCAGTTTAGTCTGTATATGGCCAACAGTATATCCGTGTTATATTAGTTTAGATTATATATGGCCTACAGTATATAGGTGTTAGATCAGTTTAGTCTGTATAAGGCCAACAGTATATCGGTATTATATCAGTTTAGGCTGTAAATGGCCAACAGTATATCGGTGTTATATCAGTTTAGGCTATATATGGCCAACATTATATCGGTGTTATATCAGTTTAGGCTGTATATGGCCAACAGTATATCGGTATTGTATCAGTTTAGGCTGTATATGGTCAACAGTATATCGATATTATATCAGTTTAGGCTGTATATGGTCAAAAGTATATCGGTGTTATATCAGTTTAGGCTGAATATGGCCAACATTATAAGTTTAGGCTGTATATGGCCAACAGTATATCGGTTTTATATCAGTTTAGGCTGTTAATGGCCAACAGTATATCGGTGTTATATCAGTTTAGGCTGTATATGGCCAACAGTATATCGGTGTTACAGCATTTTAGACTTATAGAGCCAACAGTATGACAAAATCGGCGTCAAACCTGATTGAGTTAGTGGTTTATATAAATAAAATAGCCCATAACCGTTTAAACAACGCGTTTTCGTACTTATTTTACAGCAGCAAGGCGGATATGATATGCAACTTATTTGTATACGTTTTTATTTGGGTTGACCGTAATTCAACCTCGCAGTAAAAACCTGATATTGTTGCCTACATAGATGCCTACTTGTAGTATTTGTATTCAAATACCAACATCTAGAATACAATTAGTTCACGCTTGTCCTTAAACTGGTGCAGTACCTTTTTAGCCTGCATAGAACATTGTATAACGCTTGCATAAACTACATCGTTGGTGAATGTTTTTCCTCGTTAGTAATTTTTCCAAGATGTAGTAGAAATTAGGGTGTGTTTTTTTGTTTTACGAAAAGTCCTAATATGTCACCAATAAAAATGCAATAAATATATTTCTTTATAATAATCGTGTTAAACCATGCAAACGTTTAGTTGTAAAGAAAATAAAAGTAAGCGAGTTTTCGTTACAGTTTGCCTTATTTAATTTACTTCCCTGAGTAGAAGAAACTGGATATCGGGTATGGTTGGGAGGTTACGGTGGTAAGTGTATCTGGTGTATCTGGTTTTCGTTATCTGCGCCTTATTACTTCCCTTGCTTTCTTGTTGGCTTGCTCCTACGAGTTTTACGTAACCCTGATATGCGTTTCTGTTTTACGTAACCCTGACATGCGTTTCTGTGTTACGTAACCCTGATATGCGTTTCTGTGTTACGTAACCCTGATATGCGTTTCTGTTTTACGTAAGCCTGATATGCGTTTCTGTATTACGTAACCTTGATATGCGTTTCTATGTTACGTAACCCTGATATGCATTTCTGTTTTACGTAACACTGATATGCTTTTCTGTGTTACGTAACCCTGATATGCGTTTCTGTTTTACGTAACCGTGATATGCGTTTCTGTTTTACGTAACCCTAATATGCGTTTTTGTTTTACGTAACCCTGATATGCGTTTCTGATTTACATAAGCCTGATATGCTTTTCTTTTTACGTAACCCTGATATGCGTTTCTATGTTTCGTAACCCTGATATGCGTTTCTGTTTTACGTAACACTGATATGCTTTTCTCTTTTACGTAACCCTGATATGCGTTTCTGTGATACGTAACCCTGATATGCGTTTCTGTTTTACGTAACACTGATATGCTTTCCGTTTTACGTAACCCTGATATGCGTTTCTGTGTTACGTAACCCTGATATGCGTTTCAGTGTTACGTAACCCTGATATGCTTTTCTGTTTTACGTAACCCTGATATGAATTTCAGTGTTACGTAACCCTGATATGCTTTTCTTATTTACGTAAGCCTGATATGCGTTTCTGTTTTACGTAACCCTAATATGCGTTTCTGTTTTACATAACACTGATATGCTTTTCTGTTTTACGTAACCTTGATATGCGTTTCTGTTTTACGTAACCCTGATATGCGTTTCTGTTTTACGTAACCCTGATATGCGTGATTTACATAACCCTGATATGGTTTTTTGTTTTACGTAATCCTGATATGCGTTTCTGTTTTACGTAACCCTGATATGCTTTTTTAAAATATGAAAGTAATTTAAGAACTATTCTGCGACAAGGACTATTACAACATGACTTCTATGGTGACGTGATTTTCAAACTTCCTAAGAACCTTGGTCATGATCACTTTCATACAATATTAACAAACTTTATAAAACGAGTATCAAAAGAGATTATGACCGTACCATTTTGCAATGCTCACTCTCAGTTCGACAATATGCTTTCCTCTGAGTGTGCGATGACCGGACAGGATGTGGACCCTATGATGACATCTCCCTAAATCTTGAGAGGACGGCAACGTTGTCTCCAATCGTGTCTTTGCCTTAAATGGTTTGTTTTCTTGTTGCGCCGGCTTCAGCCAATAGCGGTATAGGTTCACCAGCACGGGTGGGTTGTAGCAGGGGCAACACCTAATTTCTTTAAAATGGCAGCATTTTTGAATTAAAACTGATAAAAAAAAAAAAAAAAAATGTCCCACCTTGCCCCAAATTTTACCCCCCACCACCCCACCCCACGTTGTTTTAGCCTTTTTTCTGATGGTAATATTGGCTATATATAGAGGATATTTGTTGTTTGGAGTGAATAACAGATTTCATTTCATCGAGAAGTGTGAAAACTTTATATTTTCACGAATGCGAAGCATGAGTAGAAATACTGAAGTTTGATCACTTCGAGTCGAAAGAAAATCTGTTATTTACGACAAAACAACAGAAATAAAATCTGTTATTCACGACAAAACAACAGAAATAAAATCTGTTATTTACGACAAAACAACAGAAATAAAATCTGTTATGCACGACAAAACTACAGAAATAAAATCTGTTATTCATGACAAAACAACAGAAATAAAAGCTGTTATTCATGACAAAGCAATAGAAATAACATCTGTTATTCACGACAAAACAACAGAAATAAAATCTGTTATTCATGACAAAACAACAGAAATAAAATCTGTTATTCATGACAAAACAACAAATATGACAAAACAATAAATTTTCTTGTACGCCATATGTTGTTATTCGCCCATAATCCACGAAAATGATTGTCGAGAATTCGGAAAGGTCTTGCTGCAAACCAGATATGAGTGAATGCATATCGCTTACTTTTAGCAGGAATAACACTGATTTTCTTCATTTTGTTTACGGAAATGTTATAATATCTTTTAAATGTCGTAATTATTCTCATAGTATTAATATGTTTTCAAATTTCTTTTACAAATCCTAGTCCTTCAGTGTTTAAATTTCTTATTCAACACATTATTGTAGAATTTTTTACAATGTTTAGTGAACATATTGATCATCCAAAAACGCTATTTCAGAAGACTGCCCTTCCATTTAATGTCATTTATCATTAAATTAATTTTACACGTTAGCTTAAAAATGTTTATTTCAAAGACAATGCCTTTTTATCTACCATGCTTAAATTCTGAATCTTGTAATGCACAGATATAACTGGTAATGTATGAGCAATTTCAAAGGTCTTCGACAAGTACTTCAAGAGAAACAGGCATTTAAAAAAGTAACAATTAACATAACTGAAAAAACTCAGGACGAAAATGCCTCAGTATGTATAAGTGATGTGTATTAAATGTTCCATAGCTTTCGTCACACAAAATATACAGCATTCGTTTTACCATCAATGTAATGGTATTGAAACTCTCTTTCATTTGGTATCAAACATCAACACTCACAACGAGCACATAATTGTTAAAACGCGTTAGTGACATAACTTATTGAATGACCCTCGAAGTCCGTGAACTGGCTATAGACCCCCTCCTCCAACGGGGGAATTTTGTTGGGTATGATTTTCCTAAAGTTTATACACAACACCTTAAATTGAGACTTGTCTGCCATCTAATTGTTGGGATGTGGACGCCACTTAGTGTTTGTGATGTGGATGCCAGTTGGTATTTGCGATGTGGACGCCACTTAGTGTTTGTGATGTGGACGCCACTTACTGTGCATTTTAAGGTGCCTAGACGTCGAATATGAATCGAGATTTTTGTTTATTACTTGCTATATGTTTTCATACCTGATATGGTTAGATAGAATGAAAATAGACGCTCCTGGATCTGTTTAAAATTTTGCCATGGTCATCCGTTATGTTTCACAAAGCCTAAAATTCATTTTGACGCCCTTGTTTACATTGTAAACATTTAAACAACATGACGGCCTTATTTTTAGAAATTGTCGTCTGCGCATGTCTGTTTCTAGGGTTTGAATGTACCAAGTAAAACGTAGGCAGTGCATGGTGATTTTGTTGTTCAATGTTCAGCATCTCCAGCAAAAGAGCATACTTGACCTTTATTTTGGAATGAAAACCATTATATCTAGCACATAAAAGGTAGGTAAATAATATACTGCGTTTATATTTTGTTATTTACACCAATATTGATCAACTGATTTTTTTAAGTTTAACGAATTTTTGGTTTTGAGAAGCTGAGGTTGGAATCTACAGTTTTCTTTGGAATTCAGACTATTTTCAGACATGTACACTAATTACGCTAAATAACTTGAATTCTATTTTTCAAAACTAACAAACATGCATTTATCCTGAAAGACCATATAATTTCCTCTCAAAATATAGCAAATACATGCTAGAAAGCAACAAAACCGATTTCTCTGCCACCCCAAATATGACATGAATCAGTGATTACAATTTTTTTTAATTTAAACTCAAAACTGAATATTTTCCTTTCAGTTAAAATTGTAGAGAAAATAATAGGCATAACGGTCACTGCAGCTATGGTTATGCAGACTGCAAATTAAAAATAGTCAAAAAATGAAATGGTATGCACAAAAAACATCCAGATAGTTTAAGTGCAGTATGAACTGAAAATTAGGCAACATACCAGACATGCCTCATTTCTATACTACTAGACTTATTATACCAGACCTTAACTAAGAACTTACTTGCACTATCATATCACAACTCTAAATAGTTAAGACTCAGACCAACGATATTTTGTATGCTGGAGGCTAACCCAATATTTAAGGTCTGACATGAGTCTGATATCAAAGTCTGATATGAGTGTCTGACATGGGTCTGATATGAGTGTGTCTAGTAGTGTGGGTCTGATAGTGTGAGTCCGACATGGGTCTCATATTGTAGATCTGATATCAGTCTGATATTGTATGAGCAATATATGGACAGTGAATGTCAGACAGACTCATTCCAGACTATCCAAAATATCAAACTCAATTCAGACTTTCACTATTTGATGCATGTCAGACAGACCTACACTTTCAGAGTCATGTCAGACCTACAATTACATCAAACTTACGCTATCACTCATATTTATAAGACTTAAAGTATCAAATTCTGACCTAGAACATACCAGTGAGATGTAGACCTATATGTACACAATAGTAGTGTTTTGTGTCTGATATTTTAGGTCCGATATGGGTCTGAAATGTTTGGCTGATATGAGTCTGATATGCATCTGATATTGTAGGGCTGATATTCAAGAGTCTGAATATTTTAAGTCTGATGCGTGTCTAATACTGTTATTCCAGTAAGTCGGATTGTGCACGTCTGATCAGAGTTGGTCATAGCAGAGTGCAGTTTATTGTTGGGTCTGATAGTTCAGGGTGTCTTATATGGAAACATATTCTCCTACATTAATGCCTATTTAAATGAACAATTATATACAACTTACACGCTCCAATTATAGGAAAATGTGTGCAAATTCACATTCGGTCATTGGAAAATAACAAAACTGAGATGGTCTATTTTTACTTGCAAGAGTTACTTTCCTTGGAAATATGTGTCAATATCTCAAAATGGAAAATATCACAATATTTTGATGATTTCTGAACGATTTTGTGTTGAAAATAGCAAAACGCACTACAACCTGTGTTCTAAACCTAAAATTGTGTATAATTGGTACTATGCAGATTTTCCTTAAGGTTGGAATCTACAGTTTTCTTTGAAATTCAGACTATTTTCAGACATGTACACTAATTACGCTAAATAACTTGAATTCTATTTTTCAAAACTAACAAACATGCATTTTTCCTGAAAGACCATATAATTTCCTCTCAAAACATAGAAAATACATGCTAGAAAGCAACAAAATCGGTTTCTCTGCCTACAAATACAATTCATTTACCCCACCCACTCAGCACTCAAATAAAGGAAAACAGGACATTTATAGACACACGACAGCATATACCTGTCTCTTATTTGAGCTATAACACATCCATAATTGAATGACACACACTCCAAATTGTCATAAAAATGCTATTTCTACATACCTTAACCGGCTTCTTTTCCGTAATCTGATGTCGGCTGCAGAAGTGCAGGAAATGATAAAAAAGCTAGCATTTACAACATAGCAACCAGTTACGATTTTCTGTTTACATGCTACATACCAGTCATAGTACAAAACGTTTATTTATACCAACATTAACTATTATGTCATACTAAGTCAAAAACACCGCATTTCTGGATTTCTTTTTTATTGTCTAGCATGTATATGGCTTTTAATCTCTTAGAATTCTATTTAATAAGAAATTACCCATGGACATTCATTCGAAACTAAGGAGTCTCCCCTTAGCGGATATCTACAGCAAGATTGCAAACAGATCCAGAAGCGTCTATTTTCATTCTATCTAACCATATCAGGTATAAAAACATACAGCAAGTAATAAAACAAATCTCGATTCATATTCCACGTCTAGGCACCATGAAATGCACAGTAGTGTTTGTTATGTGGACGCCACTTAGTGTTTGCGATGTGGACGTCACTTAATGTTTGAGCTGTGGACACCACTTTGTGTCTGTGATGTGGACACCACTTTGTGTCTGAGATGTGTGTAGCACCGCTAAATGTGAAAATTCCGCTAAATGTAAAAACTTCCGCTAAATGTTAAAAATCTTCCGCTAAATGTAAAAAAACTTCCTCCAAATGTAAAAACTTCCGCTAAATGTAAAAAAAAATACTAACCGCTAAATGTTATAAATTTTAACATATAGCGTTTAGTGGAATACGTTAAACGCTAAATGTTAAAAGTCACTAAAGTTGCCTGAAATATGTAAGGGTATGAACAATGCTGTTTTAATCGACTCGATGACGTTGTTATCAAAATGAGTCATAACGACAAACTGAAGCTGCTGTTACTGCTGCTGTTTTCTGTTACATTTAGCGGAAGATTTTTAACATTTCGCGGAAGTTTTTACATTTAGCGGAATTTTCACATTTAGCGGTGCTACAACTGTAGAATTCACTTGTAAAATGTATATACCGTTCAAAAAGGTCCCCTACACACAATGAAAACAATCAATAGGAAACATAAATATCTAACGAAGAAATATTTTCCCAATATTGTAATTTGGGAAAATTTTCCCATGGGAAAATGAGTTATTTCTTAATAGCTAAAACAACACTTCAAAGCCTGGAAAACATCTTCCATTGCAGTGTTGACAATTAAATATGCCCTTATGTTTATAATTTAATGAAATAACAACTTTCCCAAAATAAAATGGGAAAATTCTCCCAAATTGTTTTTGGGAAAATTTTCCCAAATGTTATTGGGAATATTGGGAAAATTTTCCCAAATTGTTTTGGGAAAATTCTCCCTTTTTTTTAACTGAGAAAATTCTGTAAATATTTTTTAAGGAAATGAAAAAGAAAAAAATCTTCCAAGTAAGTATTAGTCAAAATATCGAACCAAAAAATCAAAAATCAACCAGTTTGTTTAAGATTGAGTATTTTTACTCAGATCTGATTTTAACTCAGAATATCAGATTCAGATTTGAGTATGATGTGTTGCCTTGCGATTGGTCCTTAATATAGTAATGTGACTCGTGCATAGCCTGACAGTTATTGATACTGCACTGTTTTTTCCCATTGGAACCCTGTTTTCCTACATACCATTGAGCTCGACTTGTAAGTGAGGAAGTGTCGATTAGTTTAATAATATTTTATTGCAGATATGTTACAATACATCAATTCAACATCACAATATTCATAGAAACATATGCAAGTGGATTGAACTACAAGTTATTACAACATTAGTTACAGTTCTCTCCATTGTGGCTGAAGAAGTGTATATGATTATCGGTTTGAAATTGTAACAATATATTTAAATAGAAATTTGATACAGAAAAACGCAGAAAAAAAAAAATAATATAATAAAATAATAATAAAAAAAAATCCAAAAATGTAAACTCTGCCGTGCCATTCTACCCCCACGCAATCTCCACCGAAATAACACCACAATATCCCCGTTCAGGCTGATAGAAACATAACGACAGTAGATATAGACAAAATAAAACGTTATATTGATACAAAGTTAAGGATTTTGGAATCGTTTAGTGTTTTTAATATAGTTTTGCACTTGAGCAAATAGAATATGATTTTCCTCGTCTTTTAGTTGGTCGATGCCGTATAAAAGTTTGTGAGTACTTAAAGGATGAAATATACGAGTGTCTAAAAATAATTGCCGTCTTTCATTTCTGAAATGTACACATCTAAACAAATAATGCTCAACATCTTCAAAACCATTACCACATATACAATTGGGATTATCCCTCAAATGATTAAGAAAGAGATCAGCATTTAAATTGCTGCAGTTGTTTCGCAAACGCGCATGTAGAACTGAAAGGTATCTATCACCCAGTATGTAGTATTGGGGTACTATCGGTGGTTTAAATTAACTGATAAGCCTAGTTTTAAAACTCGAAAGGGATGGTGCTTCGCGAATATTGATATCAAGTTCATTCCAAACTTTTAGAGATGACGGTAAGACTGATCTCGAAAACAGTTCTGTTCTTCTAGGTAAAGTAACGAAGTTGGAACTGTTTCTCAAGTTGTAAGGATTCGATTCCGAAACAGTTGCAGGGAATATTTCATTAAAGTAACTCGGTAAAACTCCATTTGTAAACTTAAAGGTCAATATCAACTTTTGGATGTGTCTTCGGTCGGCCAGAGAGACCCAACCAATTTCAGTTAACAATTTTTGTATAGAGACAGAACGAGTCAGGCCAGTAACTATTCGCGCGGCTGATGGTCAACAAAGTTAAGTTGTGTATTTTCAAATATCAAAGACGGACGGTTTCTGTTTGCAAGTGAAAAGAAGATAACTTCAGTTTTAGATGGATTAAATTTTACTAGCCATTGCTTTGACCAATTCGATATTTTACACAAGTCATCATTAATTGTAGTTTCCATATAATCTAAATCGGATGTAGATACCGCAATAGAACTGTCATCAGCAAATAACCTTGTTGTACTAAGCAATGCGTCAGCTATGTCGTTTATATCAATTGAAAAAAATAATGGTCCTAGAACAGACCCTTGGGGTACGCCGGCATTTGGAGTTTTTATTTCAGAAAAGGTCGAACCAACGAAAACTCTTTGTTTACGATCAGTTATGTAATTATTTATCCAATTAAGAAGGTTGCCTGAAATGCCATGTTGTCGGAGTTTAAAAATTAAAGCTGCGTGCCAGATGCGATCGAAAGCTTTGGATATATCAAAAAATACCATACATGTAAATTTGTTTTCATCAATCGCTTTGCATATTTGATTATAAATATCAATTAGTTGATAAACTGTTGAGTGACCAGGTAAGAAACCAGACTGGTTTTTAAATATTAAATTATTGGTAAACAAAAAATTAAAATATGTTTGAATATCACGCGTTCCATAACTTTTCCAACGCAGCTAATTAACGATATTGGTCTATAGTTTGAAGGTGAATCTTTATCACCTGATTTAAAAAGTGGCATAACATTAGCTAATTTCCAGCATTGTGGAAAGATATTTTCTTGAATTGAACGATTAAACAGAATACACAGGGGGCGACATATTGTTTTTGAAGTTTCTTTCAGGACTCTATGACTTATTTCATCTGGCCCACTAGCTTTATTTATCACTTAAATTGATAGGATATCAGAAATTTCATTTTCAGTAATATTAATATCATTGATAATATTGATCGTCTTAGGTATAAATTGTAGTAGAGTGGCATTGGTGTCGTCAACAGTTGATATTGATGTAAAAAAGTCATTCAATAAATTTGCCCTTTCTTCGTCAGATACAGAATATAAACCATCGTTGTTCTTTAAAGGTGGTATGACGTTACAACTGTTAGCGTTTTCTTTAATTAACATTTTGATTATTTTCCAGTACTGTCGAGGATTTGCAGAATTCATATCACTTAGAGAAAATTCAAGTTGATTAAAAAATATTTCTTTAGCATGCTTTTTCATATTATTAACTTTATTTCGAAGGTCTTTATATAAGCGCCAATCAGACTGATTGCCTGTACGTAAAGCTATTGATTTTTTTCTATCGCGTTTACGAGATGCTAGTCGAATTTCAGAATTATACCAAAGCTTATCATTTGGACGAATTGTTACGAAACTAGTTGGAATGCATTCCTTCATGAGATCAGTGAGTTTATTAATAAAACTATTTGCAGCGATATCTACAAAATCTGTATGCAAAAAAGTCCAGTCTGTTGATCTCATTAAATTATTCAACTTTTCAAAATCAGCACGTTTGTAATTCCAGACTCTTCTTTGAAACGGTATATTTATACAAAATTCGCTTTTAATGAAAGCATATGTACTATAATGATCACTGATACGATTTGCTGTTTGATAAACGCCAGAATCATAAGAAGTTAAATGATTAGAGATAGCGATTGGATCTATTAAAGTGCTTGAAGTGTTAGTTACACGAGTAGGATCTTTAATTATATTTATCATATTATTAAGAGTAAGTATATCTCGAAATTTATGATTTGACAGGTTTAATTGGTCTTCATTAATGTCACCTAAGATAATGATATTTGAAGTTATTTCAGAAGCATGTTCAACGCAGACGTTTAACCTGTCCCAGAATTCAACTGCATAGTGCGGTGGTCGATAAAGTGTGCATATAAGAAAAGACTGGCTGTT
Source organism: Cyrtodaria siliqua (assembly GCA_037043455.1). Classification (NCBI taxonomy): domain Eukaryota; kingdom Metazoa; phylum Mollusca; class Bivalvia; order Adapedonta; family Hiatellidae; genus Cyrtodaria; species Cyrtodaria siliqua. Next base: position 105,684 of record JAWPHD010004217.1, read on the forward strand.
ATCTTTAATTTCAACCCATATTGATTCAGGAAGTAAATATTCCAATTCAATTTTCCTATCTGGTCTTAAATGGGGCGAGATATACATTAATAATCCGCCAGAATGAGATGTATTATCCTTACGGAACATAGCATCAAAAGTTTCTAAATGTAACATTTCGTTTTCAATATCAGTCGATAGATGAGTTTCAGTAAAACACAATATATCAAAATCCACGAAGTTGTCTTTGATATAGTCAAATTTGTTCCTAATACTACGAATATTTTGATGTATTATTGAGAAACATTGCCTTGTGTCATAAATTGGGCCCGGATTCAGTTCTACATCTCCTGATAATATAATTAAAGTATTCATAATTAGGAAAAAGTAAATATTTTGCATGATATCGCATGTTGAAAATATATTCGGATTAGATTTATATTCATAATTAATTTTCTCCGATAATGAGTTAAACGTTTGACATACAACTAATACGGCAATGAGTGCAATATAAGGATGCGCAGTGTTTAAATAAAAACGAACCATTAATTGAGCAGCTCTTACTAAACAATATAAGATTATCTCAAGTGTCATATTAAGAGGGTGCATATAGCACGTACACGATTTTAGTATTCGCTGTCGCCTGTTATTATAAAGTCCAATAGTCGCTCTCCATGAGTTTAGGTCATTACCGATGGGGATAAATTATAACGTCAAATATAATGAAGAGCGACAATCGGACCAATGGCAAGTGAGGTGTGAACAGGAATATGCGAGACGATATGGTGAACAAACACGGGGGCACGGCAGGCACGGGAGAACAAAACATAAACAATATGAAAAGCATGTGCTTTTACACTGAGAAAAAAAAAACAACACAAAAACAAAACAAAACTGTATCCTAGAACGAGAAAATTAAATTACAAAAAAAGAAAAAATATATATCAACTTACGTTAAATTAGTGCTTTCATTTTTTTTTTCTTATAATATTTAAATCTAATATAAAAATAATAATAATAATTGTGTTACTGGTTGTATTAATGCAATTAAATAGGGAACATAATTGCGCCACTTTATAAAATATCCAAGACCACAGAATACCTAATACATAATAAACAATATACAAAAAAACACACCAAAAAAAGAAACACACTCATTACAATTACAATGAAAGTTGTTATTCGCAATAGCATATAATCATTCGTAAATAACACGATATGAGTATCGTAATTTAGTGTTAATCGCATCATCCATTTCATATTCATGTGGGCAAGTGAACATACAAGCTACATTTGCTCACATGAAATGATTACCCCAATTTCAACCTTATTTGAGAGCATATAGTACTTAACAGTTATTAAGACCTTATCTTCCACAAGTACATAGATTAACACATGTATACACTAAAGTGTATGTTTAAATTACGAATACATGCATACACATATTCATACACATGCTTAATTAAGGACTATGTTTTCTTAACTGTAATGCCGGTCTAAGACCCGAGAAGTGTGCCGAAAATGCAAAGAAAAATCTGCATTCACATTTCATATTCATGTGTGAAAGGGAACATACAAGCTACACTTGCTCACATGAAATGATTACACCAATTTCACCCTGATTTGAGAGTTGACGTTCTATAAAGATGTTAACTAGTTTTTGAGATTAATTTGAGATTAATTTGAGATTAATTTGAGACAAGAGTAATAATACATATACATACACATTTGCATGACATAATATAAGCCAAATCAAGACAATTCAGTAATGATACTCGTACGATCAACACTTGTACTGCAGTACTAATTTAAATCTTTAGTGAATATAAATGTTATTCATCCACGTGCATATTAGCATACTATAACAGCCGTAAAACCTAAGTAATAATAATAGTCACGTTTTTAAGTAAGGTCATGTGTGCTGGTATTATCAATCTGATAGGCATAACAGTGAGTCATTCACATATATTATTAAATTAATTGAGCTACCATTTAGATATTAATATATACACTGCACTATATATTGGTGGATTAATATGTATATAAAGCACTCATTTCCACATACTCTTTATCAATCTACAACGGTAAAAAAAAACAACGATAATAGGCACGTGCAGTATGGTCACGTGTGGTATAATCAATCTGATCATGGCATAAGGACTAGCCTATGTACAACGCAGCAAGTCATTATTTAACATAAACACATGTTTACACATTTTGGTCTGGCAATTAAGGTCTAGCGTATATCATTAATGGATTTAAACACAAACTTTAACTTTCAAGTGTTCCATGTAGTAAACATGCATAAGGCATGCTTAATGAGTGTCGAAGAAATTTAAGTGTTAACAGTTTCTTGATATTCGGAGTATACCTAAGTGGATTTTGAATTCAGATTCATTTTGTAAAAAAACACACAAAAAAAAACAACACAAAAAAAACCCGTAAGTTTATAGTAATTATCGTCTGCACAAATGCGGACAGGTAAACTGTAGGGCAGGTGTGAATATTCAATATTGGATAACAATCAATGCATAGCTCGACAAGGTATGTTTTTATAGATAATTAGTCGATCGATGAATGCATGCTATATGGTATACTATTTATAGCACAATATTAAGTCAATATTTAGCACAATGTTTGTTTACATACAAAGACATTTGACAACTGTCAAAAACAAAACTTTATGGTGTTAGTCTTTTGGGATCTGCTTCCCTTCTTTGATGCATTGGATTGCCTCCATGCTGGGGATGAGAACACCTCTCTCTTCTCCCGGACATGCGACATATATCATGCAACCGGCAATATAAGTTTTAGTCACATTTTTGGCACGAACAAGCTGTCTTGCCTCGTACGCAAGGCTTTCACGATAGCGAGTCAAATTGTCTTGAACAAATATGCCATTGCCAAGTGATTTTCGACCACCATAAAGTCTTTGCCTCGCCTTGGAGTTGGTAAATTTAATTATTACCTTGCGATTTAAAGTTCCTTTTCGCTTGCCTTTACGGTGGCACCTGTCAATGTCGAAACTATTTAGTTGAATTCCACACTCAGCAGCCTTGTTCAAAATTTTGGTCTCGACGTCTTCCGTGGGGGAACCAGAATCACCCGTGATACCAGTAATGTCGAGACACATACGCGACCATACTGATCAAGTTCGTCAAGCTCGAGTCGTGTGACTTGCAGATCACTCTCTAGTTTGGATTTTGCAGTTTTCAAGGAGGCTATTTCATGTTTTAATTTTGATGTCTCTGCCTCAAATTGGGATATTATTTCCAGTTTTATTTCTCTGATTAAATCAGACTTGATTGCCTTAGCAACAATTGGTCCCAGGATTGCACCTAATTCAGCTAGTTGTTCTGTTGTAAAAGTTGACATATTTGATGAAGTGGGTGGGGTATCTAGATGTAGGGTATCCGGGTCTGGGATATCAGAGAGTTCTGAATCCGAGATATCTAGTGTTTCGAAGTATTCGGAGTCACTATCGTTAGTATCGTTAGTATTATTGTCTAAACGAAATCTATACTTTTTGACGAGTGGCTTTTGCCCTGGCGATGATTTATTCCGCTTTCGTCTCGGCATAGGGACTCAGCTGATCAATGTCACAGGTCAACAGTTATCTAATTGCCATATTTACCGCTAACTCGTCAATTAATATTCACTTTTGGAGCGTATTACCTGTTAGATCTATTGGCGAGGTAACATTATAGCACACTTTTACGTCTCGTTCTCATCTGGATACAGTTTTATTGATGAAAACTCACATTTTCTTTGTCAGCGGAAAATGAAACGCCATGTTTTTTCTCAAACCGGAAGTGTCGATTCTTACGGATGGCGGGAGGTGTACAGTACTGGTTCTACCCAGGAAAAGTATGGGTGGTCTGCCTCCACCAGAAAAAAACGACAGTCATACATAACATTGTGTGTATTGAAAAGGACGTAAAACACCACACAAACAAACTCCATTGTTTCAGAAAAATATTTCATTCGTTTTCATTCATTTTATATCCTTACACTATAATGCGTTTATCAAGGCAATGTCAAATGCCCTAAACTTTGACCTTCTAGCCCAAACATGAATAGAAGTCATTGTTTTAACAGGGGTACTATTTCCGTAAAGTTCCATGATTGTATGTCTAACAGTGACAAATTACAGTGGAAGGAGTGTTTCTCAGAACTGGGTCATTGTCAGGTTAATGTGACCTTGATGATCAACTGATCCCAAAAGCAATAGGCTTCCACCTATCTTAAAGGGCAATATACCAACGAAGTTTTATATGGTGTTTTATGTTTTTCTACGCTCACCAAGGGACAATTTATCTATAACGTTTCATGAATGTGGGTGTCATGGTTTTGAAGTTATCACACAATGTGTATTTTCATATAAGGGATGGCAACCTTGACACTTGACCTACCAAGCGTAGAAAATAACATGTTTCCTTTCCTCAAGGGCAATGTACCTATGAAAATTCATGAGCGTTATGGTTTCAAAGTTATCATGCGGAATGCGTAATTGCTTATTGTCGGATGAATTGAATTGAATTGGGTTTTAAGGCGCACCAACACATGAAAGGTTATATGTCGCCTAAAAGGAATGAACGTGCAAGGCTCATCCTCCATTTACATCAAGATAAAATATGGTGAATGGCAAGATAGAACCACGTTTCCAAGTCTGCTTATGCGGTGTCATGATAAAGACCTTAAATATTGTCGGACAACCCCATACCATGTACTCTTTTTCAAACGTGCGCATAAAAGCGTGTTGTCGAAACATATCTACAAACAAGAGGCCCAGGAGGGCCTGTTTCGCTCTACTGGCTATGTGGAGTCTGTGATATGCGCAACTAGGCTTGATACTGGTCATACTTGCCAAGTTTCACTGAAATCCAGTCAGGAGTTCAGGAAGACTAGACTGGACAAAGTTTGTGTATAAGGGGCAATAATTGTCAAATATCATTCAACAAAAACATGGTGATGACATGTGCAACTAGGCTTGCTACTGCTCATCACTGCCAAGTTTCGTTAAAATCCAGTCCAGCATTCAGGAGAACTAGCCTGTACAAAGTTAGAGTATTCAAACCTTTAAAGCGATTGAAATATTTTTCCTAAACAATGGAGGGAAAACAGGTATTCATGGAAAAAACGGTGCAGTACCAATAACTATGATGCACAGGTCACATTTCTATGTATGCACAAGTCACATGTAATATTTATAGCATGATTTTTCGAGTATATGCGATTTATACTGCTTCTCGAGGACCGCAGGCCCGCGAGTGCAGTATAAATCGCATACGAGAAAAATATGCTATAAATGTTTTGTACCAGAGCAATTATCCATCTACGCATGTGCAAGAAGTTTTAGGGCGTTGCAGTTTTCAGTAAAATTAACAGCTCGATCCAATCAAGAAATAACATTATCACGCGACATGAGCATGACCCATGTTTTGATTATTGCAGCCAATCGCCTTTGTATATTATTGGGCAAATGCAATGTCAAGGAGTGCTGTTTTGGTAATGGTGTAGTCGTTTGATTGACAGGTTGTGTTGTAAATTACAACTGCGCGTGCGTAAAATTGAGTAGACCATGGTATAACTGCCCAATCTGTCATTTATAGCACGGCTGAAATATACCGGCATTTATAGCACGGTTTAGGCTCAGACCTTCAGGTTTATGAAAATTATATCATAAGCAAGAACAAAGGAAAACCATAAGAGTTATGGTACAATACTATGTTAAGGACCAATCGCAAGACAACACATCATACTCGATCTGAATCTGAGATTCTGAGTTAAAATCAGATCTTAGTTAAAATACTCTATCTTAAACAAACTGGTTGATTAGTTTTTAGCTCTACTGGTGGAAGACCAGCAGAGCTTATGGGATGACGTGTTGTCCGTCGTCCGTCATCCGTGTCCGTTGTCCGTTAACTTTTTCTCGTTAAGACGATAGGGCCTTCAAGTTTTATCCAAACTTTTAACAGGTTGTTAATATCAATGAAAGCTCAGACAGTTTCGAAAACCAGCCAGATCGGACCAGTATCGGCGGAGTAATGGCCCTTGATTTAGTTAAAAATGCTAAATTTGGCCTCGTTAAGATGATAGGGCCTTCATCTTTCACTCGATCTTTACCAAACTTAACCAGATTGTTGCTATTAATGAAAGCTCGGACAAGTTCGAAAACCAGTCAGATCGGACCAGTATAGGCGGAAGTATGGCCCTTGATTGAGTTAAAAATGCTTCGTTAAGACGATAGGGCCTTCATTTTTCATCCTATCGTTACTTAACTGAATCATATTGTTAATATCAAGTTCGAAAACCAGCCATATCAGACTAGTAACAGCGGAGTTATGGCCCTTGATTTAGTTAAAAATGCTATATTTTGCCTCAAGACGATAGGGGCTTCATTGTTCATCCGACCTTTACCAAACTTTATCAGATTGTTATTGTCGTTAAAAGCTCAAATAATGTTATTGTCCTTGAAAGTTCAAACAAGTTCGAAAACCAGCCATATCGGACCAGTAACAGCGGAGTTATGGCCATTGATTTAGTTCAAAATGCTATATTTTGCCTCGTTAAGACGATAGGGCCTTCATTTTTCATTCGATCTTTACCAAACTTTATCAGATTGTTAATGTCGTTAAAAGCTCGAAGAAGTTTGAAAACCAGCAATATCGGACAAGTAACAGTGGAGTTATGGCCCTTGATTTAGTTAAAAATGCTATATTTTGCCTCGTTAAGACGATAGGGACTTCATTGTTCATGCGATGTTTACAAAACATTATCAGATTGTTAATATCAATAGAACCTGGGACAAGTTCGAAAACCAATCATATCGGACTAGTAACAGCGGAGTTATGGCCCTTGATTTAGTTAAAAATGCTATATTTTGCCTCGTTAAGACGATAGGGACTTCATTGTTCATGCGATGTTTACCAAACATTATCAGATTGTTAATATCAATGGAACCTCGGACAAGTTCGACAACCAATCATATCGGACCAGTAACAGCGGAGTTATGGCCCTTGAATTAGTTAAAAATGCTATATTTTGCATCGTCAACACGATAGGGGCTTTATTGTTCATCCGATGTTTACCAAACTTTATCAGATTGTTAATATCAATGGAAGCTCGGACAAGTTTGAAAACCAATCATATCGGACTAGTAACAGCAGAGTTATGGCCCTTGATTTAGTTCAAAATGCTATGTTTTGCCTCGTTAAGATGATGGGGCCTTCATTTTTCATCCGATCTTTACCAAACATTATCAGATTGTTAATGTCAATGAAAGTTTGGTCAAATTCAGCCAGATCGGAACCAGCCAGATAGGAACCAGTAACAGCGGAGTTAAGGCCCTTGATTTTGTTAAGAATGGTATAATTTGCCTCGTCATATAATGGGCCTTCATTTTGCATCTGATCTTTGCCAAACTTTACCAGATGTTATGACTTTCTTTTTTATGCCCCCGAAGGGTGGCATATAGTAGTCGCACTGTCTTTCCGTTCGTCCCCGTTCGCCTTTACAATCGTGTCCGCTTCATAACTCTGACAATAATGGACGGATTTTCAAATAACTTCGCACAATTGCTCACCACAACAAGACGACGTGTCGTGCACAAAATCCAGGTCCGTGGCTCCAAGGTCAAGGTCACACTTAAAGGTCAAAGGTTGTCTGTTCGTCTGTACAATCGTGTTCGCTTCATAACTCTGACAATAATGGACGGCTTTTCAAATAACTTCGCACAATTGCTCACCACAACAAGACGACGCGTTGCGCACAAAATCCAGGTACATGGCTCCAAGGTGAAGGTCACACTTAGAGGTCAAAGGTCAAAACAAAGTCCTTTCGTGTCCAGTTAATAACTCTGACATTCATGGACAGATTTTCAAATAACTTGGCACAATTGCTCACCACACCTACACGACGTGTCACGCACAAAACCCAGGTCCATGGCTCCAAGGTCAAGGTCACACTTAGAGATGAAAAGTCAAAACAAAATTCTTTTGTGTCCGGTTAATAACTCTGACATTCATGGAGGGATATTCAAATAACTTGGCACTAGTGCTCAGCACAACCAGACGACATGTCGCGCACAAAATCCAGGTCCGTCGCTCCAAGGTCAAGGTCACACTTAGAGGTCAAAGGTCAAATCATGTCCGGTCAATAACTGGCATTTCTTGACGGATTTTAAATTAACTTGGCACAAATGCTCACCACAATAAGACGATGTGTCGAGCACAAAGCCAGGTCTGTGACCCCAAGGTCAAGGTCACACTTAGAGGTCATAGGTCAAATTGTGTGAGACAATAACTCGAGATTCCTGGACGGATTTTCAAATAACTTGTTTTATTTATTTTATTTTTTTTCATTTATTTCTCTTTTTTTTGTGATTTTTTTGTGAATTTTTTTTTTTTATTATTATTATTATTATTTTTTTTTTATGTGAATATTTTTGTGTTGTTTTATTAATTTTTTTTTTTGTTTTTTTTAAATATTTTTTTTTTTTTTTAATATATATATATATTTTTTTAAAATTATTTTTAAATATATCTGTTGGTTTCATATTGCTCCAAGGTCAAGGTCACACTTACAGGTCACTTCGGGGGCATTTGTCACTCACTGTGACATTTCTTGTTTATATATATATGTTTTTGTTATTTTTTTTATTTTATTTTTTTGTTTATTTTTTTTTTAAATTATTATTATTTTTTTTTTTTTCCCTCTATGTTGGACCAGTCGGACCAGTAACAGGAATTATGGCTCTTGATTTAGATAAAAATGCTATATTTTGCCTCGTTAATATGGTAGGGCCTTCATTTTTCATCTGATCTTTATCAAATTTTACCAGATTCTTTAGTTGTGGCCCTTAATTTAGTTAAAAAGCTGTTTTTTGCCCAAAACTATCAAAAATCGTAAATGGCAGTCACTCGCTTCATTGATGTTATAAGAGCCATGTTAGCCAGTAGAGCATCCACAGGCCGTCTTGGGCCTCTTGTTTGTTTTTTTTGGTTGTTTTTTTGTTTGATATTTTGACTTATAATTATTTGAAAGATTTGTTTTCTTTTTCATTTCCTTAAAAAATATTTAGAGAATTTTCCCAGTCAAAAAATGGGAGAATTTTCCCAAAACAATTTAGGAAAATTTTCCCAATAACATTTGGGAAAATTTTCCCAAAAACAATTTGGGAGAATTTTCCCATTTTATTTTGGGAAAGTTTTTATTTCATTAAATTATAAACATAAGGGCATATTTAATTGTCAACACTGCAATGGAAGATGTTTCCAGGCTTTGAAGTGTTGTTTTAGCTATTAAGAAATAACTCATTTTCCCATGGGAAAATTTTCCCAAATTACAATATTGGGAAAATATTCCCATGGGAAAATATCAAAGTGCTCGTATCGCTGTAAAACTTCGTCATACACCCTAATTATGAAAGCCGCATACTATTTTGACATTATATTGAAAGATAAATACTTTTTGTTTTTCCCATGGGAAAACTGCCCAAATCATTTCCCATGGGAATATATTGTCCCATGGGAAAGGGTCTTTCCCATGGGAAGAAAGCTTTTCCCATGGGAAAATAGGCTTTTCCAATGGGAAAGGTCAACTTCGCGTCACATTTCTCGGAAAAATTAAAGTGTCACTGATGAAATATAATATAATTTTACAATCATTTGATATGTGCTTTCATATGATATAGTCGAAAGCGCCCTAGCTCATTCGGAATTACTTGCTGTTTTTGCCAAAAACCGGCGCGGCAAAAAAAAAACGGCGGCTGTTCAATACAATGTTGATTTTGGAGCCGAATAGATATGACTATCTTGATATCATAGGTAAGCATCCTGTAAAGTTTCGGAACAATCAGTTGAAATATGTAGGATGAGACGCAAATGATATTATAGTATAACATTAGACAAAAAAGTGGCCATGATAAAAGGTCGATTTTAGCGCCGAACAACATGCACATTTTGACATCATAAGTAATATTCTGTAAAGTTTCAAAACAATCACTGGAAACTGTAGGAGGAAATAGAAATATACCATTGACCTTTACGAAAAAAAGGGCCGTACCTCGGATTATACAAACTTAAACTTATATTTGGCGCCGACTCGATATATGCACATCTTAACAGCATAGGTAAGTATCTTCGAAGACGCACGAGATATTATAACGTTAAATTTGTTGAAAAAGGGGCCATACCTCTGATAATACATGCTCGAATTTGGCACCGAATCGATATGCACATCTTGATGTCATAGGTAAGCATTATGTTTCGAAACAATTACTTGAAAACTGTAGAAGAAGACAGACGCACAAGATTTCATAACGTAAAGTTTAACGAAAAAGGGCATTAACTCTGATTATACATGATCGAATTTGGCAGTCGATATGCACATCATAGGCAAATATCCTGTAAAATTTCGAAACAATCGGTTGAAAATTTTAGGAGATAGATGAACTAGGACTGACAGACGGACATGGCCAACACTATATGCCCCTCACCATTCGGTGGTAGTACATAACAAGTAATCCCTATCATGTTCAAGCAAAGAGGCTAAGTAGTGTCTATGTAGGCTTTATTGGAAAAAGTTCCTTACAGTTGATGCAAAAAAAGCAGTGGATACAATGTACAGTAGGTTATAAAATCATGGACTCACATTTATGATTCGAGTTCCATCATTCGAGCAAATAAGCTAAAGATACAACATGTTCCCAAAGTTAAAATGTTGCCTGTGGGAACTGAAATATGCACAGGCGTATACATGCAAGAAAACTGCCTACGGCAATGAAACATATTTTAATAATGTTTCTTTTATAAGTATGTAATTATTTCAAACAACTGAGTCGATTGAAGCAGCACTGTTCATGCCATCACATATTTTAGACAACTTTAGTGACTTTTAACATTTAGCGGTTAACGGATTCCAATAAACGCTATATGTTAAAATTTATAACATTTAGCGTTTAGTAATTTTTTACATTTACTGGAAGTTTTTACATTTAGAGGAAGTTTTTTTAATTTTTAACATTTAGCGGAAGTTTTTACATTTTGCGAAATTTTCACATTTAGCGGTGCTACAATGTGGACGCCACTTAGTGTTTGTGATGTGGACGCCACTTAGTTTTTGTGAAGTGGACGCCACTTAGTGTTTGTGAAGTGGACGCCACTTTGTGTTTGAGATGTGGACGCCACTTAGTGTTTTTGATGTGGACGCCACTGAGTGTTTGTGATGTGGACGTCACTTTGTGTTTGAGATGTGGACCCCACTTACAGTTTGAGATGTGGACGTAACTTAGGTTTGAGATGTGAACCCGACTTTTTCTTTGTGATGTGGTAGCCACTTAGTGTTGGAGATGTGGACATCATTTACTGCTTGAGATGTGACCCTAAAGTCGAAGCAATTTCTATCATATTATCCTTATTTTTGTCTATTTATAATATACATGTCACTGACCGTTTCCGAAGAGATTAGTCTTTTATATAACACTATATACAAAAAATGAAACTTTGGGACTGGGCCATCTTTTCAGCCTGGAGACCATTACTGAAAAACGTGGTTTTAGGATTAGAAATATATGTAAAGTATTTTTTTCTCAATATACACAGATTGGACTTTTTAAAACACAGGGACTTCAGTTGAACAAACTTGATAGTCTAGGGTTTAACAAACATGTCTAAAAACAAAACCGAGAGCCATTTTTTTCCAGTAATCAGAGTCTTGGAAAAGCAACGCTGATTGGTAGGAGATTACATGGAGTTTTCTCTACGTTCTGTTCAATCTTAACGTTTTTGCTTTCAACAAACACTAACCCTCACTCTGAAGCGTGACAAAAGTACAGACTCTAATACGGGCCAAAGAAAGTTTTCGTGTATCTGACGAAACGTTTTAGCGATATTTTTGATGACGAAAGTATGGTGGCTGATTTCTGCCATTTGTCGTATTTTCGTCTTTTTGTTTTTTCGTCGCGAAAAGACGACAGAACGAAAACACGAAAGGACGAAAAGACGCCAAATGCAGCGCGAAAAGACGACAGAATGAAAATACGACAGAACGATAGAACGAAAAGACGACATCTCAAGGGCGAAAAGACAACAGAACGCCAAGGTAAACCACCTGTATAGAATATTTTTCTCGTATGCAATTTATACTGCTTCTCGAGGACCCACGCGAAAAGACGACACTTCAGCTGCGAAAAGACGCCATTTGATATTGTCGTCTTTTCTTTATTTCCTTTGTCCTTCTGTCATCTTTTCGCGATGCATTTGTCGTCTTTTCGTTCTGTCGTTCTGTCATCTTTTCGTTCTGCCGTCTTGCCGTTCTGTCGTATTATCGTCTTGTCGTTCTGTCGTCTTTTCGCCTTCCGGTTGACATGCCGGTTGACATGCGCATTTAATAACACACATTACACGTGTTTCCCACTTCGGCACTGCGCATGTCAAGCGGAAGACGAAAAGACGACAGAACGACAATACGACAGGACGACAGAACGACAAGACGACAGAACGAAATGACGACAGAATGAAAAGACGACACAATGATAGAACGAAAAGACGCCAAATGCATCGCGAAAAGACGACAGAATGACAAGACGACAGGACGACAGAACGACAAGACGACAGAACGAAAAGACGACAGAACGACAGAACGAAAAGATGCCAAATGCATCGCGAAAAGATGACAAGACGACAGAACGACAGAACGACGAGACGACAGAACGAAAAGACGACAGAACGACAGAACGAAAAGACGCCAAATGCATCGCGAAAAGATAACAGAACGACAAGACGACAGAACGACAAGACGACAGAACAACGAATAACGAAAAGACGACAATATCAAATGGCGTCTTTTCGCAGCTGAAGTGTCGTCTTTTCGTCTTTTTGCGTGGCATTCTGTCGTCTTTTTGCGGCTGAATTGTCGTCTTTTCATTTTGTCGTTCTGTCGTCTTTTCTTCTGTCGTTTTTTCGCGCTGCATTTGCCTTTTTTTCGTCCTGTCGTCTTTTCGTTCTGTCACCTTTTAGCGGCGAAATAACGAAAAGACGACATCGCAGAAATCAGCCACCATACGAAAGCGACGGACGACGACAGACTGATGGAATAATTGCTCGACTCAACTGAGAAAAATACGGATATTGCCCGTTGCTCACTGTAATCAGTTCAATTTAATATTTTATGAATTCAAGCGTCTATAGCTCGTAACAACTCGTGCAGATACAAGTGCGTGATATACGTGACACATACTATGTGTATCAGTAACCAAGGGTAGGAACGTACGTCACGGACACCTGCAATTCTGATAGCAGATACACGTGCCAACACTCGATTCGGTGAGTAAAACCTTCTTCTTTTTTTATGAATTCAAAGATATTTGTAAAATTGAACTAGTGCAGAGAAGGAAGCCTGCTGTCAATTATATGTAAACGCATGTGAATTTCCAAAAGCATTTAGGTTAAGTCCTGAAAACGCGACATTCTCATACTTGACATTTGAAAACTTGTTAAGTTTGGTCTTATTTCAACTGTTTTAAGTAAAAAGAAACTGAGCCGGAGATTTGTTATTCCAAGCCGTTTTAGATATGCAATGTTCCATGTCATTATTGCCTTGTTTGAAGACTTTAAGAGAGAACATTAGACATGATAGCGCAAACGAAGAGTTTGAGAGATAGCACGTACACACAACATGAATAATTGAGAAAATGATGGATAGCGCCTACATAAAATTACATGTGATTGGGTAGGTACATTCTGACATTTCTCAAATGATGCATGTAAATCAAATTTGTGTTAATAATGTACAAATGTACATGTCAGAGGCAGTCCCCAGTCAGTTCAACTTCCCCAATAAAGTTATAGTCTGGCACAACAAAAACGGAAAAGGATTCATATCCCGCAATCACAATTCACTATGACAACATAAAAACAATGACAGATGCAATAAATTCGATAAACAATACATTAATTAATGGAAAATAAACATTTACTGTATGCGCTGCGAACAAAAAAACACATGCGCAACCTCCAAATGATAGCCATTGTATTCTATATTACGCCGTTGCCTTAAGATACTAATATACGGCATGTTTTTCAAATTAACATTTTGCATACGAACAAAAACATGTAATAAATATATATTTTAGAAAGTGATATATCAAACACAATCACATATACATGACTGCTTTACAGTGAAATATTTTACCAAATATTAATAATTTCACGCAAGTAACATACGAACGCGCGCATTCGATTTTAACATAAGCGTATCAATTGGGTGGCAATATGAATTTAAGTGGAATAATTTTATATGATGCGTACAGTTATCGATACTACTGGCTAGTGTATTTAAATCGTCTAATATAATACTGTACGGTTCATTAATACACTTGTTTGATCGGAGCTAGTGAATTCGAGACTTAAATTGGCATTTGCACGTGATATGGGTGTATATTGTGACCAGAACAGCAGCTTGAGGTTGCACTTGATTTTCAATGTAAAATGAGTTGAGTGTGTCTTTCATTGTCCATGTGTGTGTCGGATAGGATTGACAGTTATTGTTTCTTGTAAAAAGGCACACATTTTATTATTTAACAATGCCGTTTACAATTTAATGTGTCGTAAAGATATTATTAGGTTTCTTTATCTGTGTTCGACGTGTCTGTTGTATGAACGCATGAGCAAAGAGATAGAGAAAACAAACAGTATTAAAATGTGTGTCCCTTTGCTCAATATATGCCGTTTATAGCTTTATGTTTGTGACCACATTAATTGGGGCCGCTGTAATAATTTTTCACTGGAATTGTTCGTAAATTGTTATTAATGAATTTCCTCAATTCTCTCTTTTCTCGTTCTTTTTTCTGTTTAAAGTTAGGTTGGATTTTTTTCTTCTCATGGTGAATATCTAAAAACATATAACATTCCAAATATCAACTATTTGTTTGCATTAAATTAACATTAAACTAACGAACTTAGTAACGTTTACCCCATTTTCTGCTTTTATGGGTTTGTGTGTACGTGCTATCTGTTTAATTGCGCTTTTCTCTTGTGTGTACGTGCTATCTCTGAAATTCTCACTTCGTTACGCGCTATCATGTCTACTTTTCACTCTTAAAGAGGCAATTATGACATGGAAAATTGCATATCTAAAACGGCTTGGAGTAACAAATCTCCGGCTCAGCTTCCTTTACTTAAAACAGTTGAAATAAGACCAAATTTAACACGTTTTCAAATGTCAAGTGTTTGTGTGTACGCACTATGAGAATCCAAATTGACTTTGTCGCGTTTTCAGGACTTAACCGTAAATGCTTTTGGAAATTCACATGCGTTTACATACAGTTGAGAGCAGGTTTCTTTCTCTGCACTAGTTCAATTTTACAAATATCTTTGGATTCATAGAAAAGAGAAGGTTTTGCCCACCGAATCGAGCGTTGGCACGTGTATCTGCTATCAGAATTGCAGGTGTCCATGACGTACGTTTCTACCCTTTAGTAACTGTCTTTGGTAATAATAAGGTTTGTCAACAAATTCTATTTATATATTACATTTAACAAAGCTTCATCGTCATTCTCATTTTATTCACAAAATTAAAAATAAAGTTATATTAATAAAAGCTCATCCATCCAAATACCAGCTACGTCTAAAAAAAATGTAACACTATAGTAACCGTTCTGGTACTTAACACACGTTCGTTCGTATGGCAAAACGTCTGTATGCACGTCCGTACGTACGTCACACGTTCACGTACGTGCACGTATGCCATTTTTTCGTTCTTCACATAATTATTCGAACGTACTTGTTACTTTATTGTCTGGACTACTCCCTTGAATTGTCCTAACATATTGTGTCGACACTAGCTAGGAAATATCAGTATGAAGTCCAATTGCGCATATCTTCTCACTGTTGTTCCGGTCCATTAATTTTGGCGGAATAATGACCTTATTTCAGCCTATAGCTTATAGCAGGGGCATTCGTACTCATAGACACGTTTCTAGTTATTTTATCTAATCTAGCAACTATGTATTGTATCCGATCTGTCCATAAAATCTGCCGATATCAATGTGCTGTACTAGTTTTGATTGTTTACGTTCTAGCACCTTCATCTTGCATTTGATTTCTTTCAATCGCAACAATTTTGTTGATATCAATGTAAGCTCGGATCCATTCGAAAGAATTGGTAACATCAGATTAATGGCCATTGATTCATTTCAAATGCCATATTTTGTTATGTTTACACTTTACGCCTTCAGTTTTTATCTTAACTTTACCAGTCCTTGTCAGGAATGTTAATATCATTCCAAGCATGGAAAATTTGAATTCGAAAACTAACCTTATCAGATTTGAACAATGTTGTGTTGTGGCACTTGACTTATTAAAATATATACTAGTTTATTTTATAAGCACTCTGGTACCCTCATATTGCATCAGACCTTTACTAATCTGTTAGTATCAATCCAACCTCGCATAAGAACGAAAACCAGAAATACCCAAGTAGTAAAACCAGCGTTACGGTTATTCATGGATATACAGTGTATGTAGATCTATCGGTTATTGATGTATTTAAATATATTATTTATTTTGCTTTGTCAATATCCTATATGTAGGTAATTTCCATTTTAAATTTGTTATTTCAGTTTTTGTTATTGTTGTTGTCGATGATGATGTTGTTGCAATAGTAAGCTATGGTTCTATATCAAGTTTGTTGTCCGTGTAGTTGAAGCTTATGGAATTCTACCAAGTTTGTAAAATTGGACTCTGTTGTCTATGTTGACCCAGTTGTGGGGATCATATTTACACCTAAACTTATATAGGAAGACTTTTAAAAACTTCTATTAAAACAAAAACATCAAGACGTCTAATAGTTTGCATGTAGCATCGGATTCAAATGATGACGCTGAGGTTTATTTTGGTCAACCCCGAAGGTCACAATGTACAAAGAGTTATATAATACACTATTTAAAAAGGTACACATTCTTCTCTGAAATTTCATGAGCTGAAAGTCTACTTGTTTGCATGTTTGTTCGAAAAGCCAATCTGCGTTCAAACCGAGCCCTGCTTGGGGTCACAGTTTTACATAGAGTTATATAGTAAACTCCAAGATATCTTCCGAAAGAAAGGTTCCGATATAAGCCGAAATCTCTCGTCGATTTCCGCCACAGTAATTGTTCACTGGTTCAGGAATTCAACGGGGAAGTTTCAAAATGCAATCGGAATTCTTATTCGCATAATTTCATTATACATGTATACATATCCCGATAACTTTTTTTCTAGAAAACAGAATTTAATTGGCTTTCGAGTTATTTATTCAAAATTTACAAACTGACTTGTATCTGGTTAATTAAATAAAATAATCTTCATTTATGTAAATGATTTAATTGCACCACTATATATACAATACATGTATACATATACATATGCTTATACTGCAAAAGGCATGACAATATATAGTTCAACTCTCAGAAACTAAATAATAGCAAAACGTGTACATATATAATTAAATATAATCAGATAATTATACACAAATCAACATAAGAATACATGACATTGTAAATCAGATAATTAATATATAGACCATAATATATAAGATATAAGAATGTGTTCCAATTGAATAGTTCCATGCTCCTAGTTCCTATTTACTAGTTCCTATTTCCTATTTAATAGTTTCTAAATAGGAACTAGTAACAATAAACTATTAAATGGGAACAAGGAACTAGGAACTAGGACCTGATTAGGAACTAGGCATTTGGAGCTAACTTCACACGAATGAAATAACACACGCTTGAATATTTAACATTAAATTACACATATTTGACAGTTGAACAGTCAGTTTGACATTGACCTTGATGAATGAGACCTGGAAGTTGTTCAAAACAGTCATATTTCACTAAACTTCAGTCAAATATCATTACCGTAAAGTGTAATAAAGATCTAACGACACTTAGGACACATCGGAAGCCAATCCACCCAGCCCATCTCGATCTGTGCATTGTCATAATGATCCAAAGCAACAGTTTGGTGATGTAGCTATCAAAACATGTCTCAATAAGTGCTTCGTTTGATCAGTTTGAAAGATGTGCCAAAATAAATTTTATTTAGGACAAATTTCGTGTCACGGCCAACACGTTGATAAATTTGATATCAATACGCTTTTCAATCAAGCGAAATAAGATATCAATCGTGTGTTGAAGTATATTAAAAGACGTGGTGATTATCTTGAATTAAGCAGACAGATTACATTTATTCATAACGTACATCATACGAAATGTTCACATTAGGCTTCATGACGATCCGACGAACGCATGAACGGACACAACAGAATCATTGAGTGCCCATCCTATCGTTTTACAGGCAATGCTATATATATGTAAGCATGAGCATTCAAATGTTTAAAGTCAGAATATGCTTATTGTTAACCTTAACGGAGATAAAAGAGACTTTGTGTCAAGTATTTGACATGTGTATACTATTACCTTCAAATGTGCATTAAATCCACCCATATACCCAGCCGAAACAACTGATTAGAAACGTACGCTTCGTTAAAAAGGCACGCTTGCGTTTACATAAACAGTATCTGTGCTATTAATAAACCAGTTGAGTCTTCACACTTTAGTGTCGGCGCAGCAGGGGATACAGCGTAATTAGTATACAAATATTTATTCGGCATAGTGTATACTGTTTTATTTTATTCAGTAAATTTGTTAGCGTAATTCTTTAAGTTGTAACTAGTGCGAGTGCTTCGTCAACTGTTTCAGTTGATGCGTTAATAAGCATATTCTGCCTTTAAGGGACACACTTTAATCTTGTGTGCTTTAAAATCGCCCCAACCCGTTAGTTGTGAAAACATATATATTTTGAAATAGTATTAAATATTTCTTTTCTTTTTTTAAAAGTTCAAATGTTTTTTTTTGTATTATTCAAAGAGACACACAGCAATCTCGAAGTATTTATAAAGCACTGAAAATTGCGCTGCGGTTTATGAATACAGGTTTCATTTCATCGAGAATTAGGACAACTTGATATTTTCACGAATGCGAAGCATGAGTGAAAATATAAAAGCTTCTCATTTCGAGATGAAATAAAATCTGTTATTCACGATAAAACAACTCATTTTCTTTTTATTTTATGATTTTACAAAAGGTTTAGGGAAACTACCTTAGAACACAAGGGAGACAATTTCATTAACTAAGCCGCTTTACACATATGTTTGCCCTACTACAAAAAATAGTCCGAATATATTTTATTTATACCCAAATTGAACAATGTTTTAATATATTTATATTGGCAGTCATTTCCTTTTAAAATCCATTTCAAAACATTGTTTGAATAGAACATGCAGTTCGCAGTGTTTTTCTCTTGACCTGTTTACATTTGCGTAGGAATATCTTGCGAACCATTTTTCTGAGTATTTGTGTTCGTTGTACATTTAAAAGTAGTCCCGGCAGTGAAAAAATAAAACTCGATATTTCACTCGGGTGAAATAACACGTTTATTTCATTGCTAAAATCCACTATTTCATTGCTTATCATAAAATCTAAGTGTATGTGTATACGTATTTCATTACTAATTTCAAAACTACAATATATTTAGGAGCACTTCTACGATTTTCGGAATGCAACAACGAATGTTAGCGAAAACACAGTACAACATCACATAGCACAATCATCGTGATTTGGCTGAGCAACTGTATTTTTATCAGATTTTACAATACGTGCACATCATGTTTGTATACTATGTATCGTTCAACTAGTCAGGTCAAATACTGAGAAGTGGTCGCAACGGTCAAGAGTAACTATCAGTCGTGAACTGATCCTGTCATAACATATGGAGGTAATATTATTTACTCCCGTCTATTGTATTATAACACCAATATTCTGTCCAGTCGGGCTGATCTGTAATACATTTCTACCATCACATACAAATACATTGTTGTCATTGTCAACACACGATATATACATAACACTTACTGCATGATATGTGTATTTCCACACTAGTTGTCCTTGTTTGTCCAGACACACGATACTATCGCACCTACACACATGTATCTGGGATCCATCATCGCTCACAGCAATGCCGCCGTTATTTAAGAATGCATTCTCATATTTACTCATTACGATAGTACGTAGATGCTGTCCAGCTGAACTGTACATATGTAAATGGTTTAGTATGTGTTAGTAATTCAAATTTAATGTAACTCAATTTATCTCCAATTACTTAACTTGCAAAGTTAATAACTTGTTTTAAACACATTTTAACTGTCATTTGGATGTCCCTAACACTGAATTATGCCTATGTATAACCCAAGTAGAATGTGTACATTTATGGAACTCACGCCATTATTTACGTAGTTATTAAGCATACACATTATCATCCGGCAACATTTTCACTTTAAAGATGACTACAGTTTTCGTGTTCTATCTGACGTTATAATATCTTAAGTTAACTTTTAATACATTATTGATGCAATATTATCAACAGTTTGTAATTAATAATCGTGTAACAATTGTTAACCACCATAATACGTCCCATTTTTTCAAACCGGAGTATACAATTAACGAGACGCCGCTAGTTTAGCAAAAAAATGGCGTATTTCCCTTTATAATAGACTGGCGTATGTCCCTTTATTAATAGACTAGAAAAAGACTGGCGTGTGTCCCTTTAATAATAGACTACAAAGAGACTGGCGTATGTCCCTTTAATAATAGACAAAAAAGAGACTGACGTATGTCCCTTTTATAATAGACTAGAAACAGACTGGCGTATGTCCCTTTAATAATAGACTAGAAAAGGACAGGGGTGTGGCCCTTTAATAATAGTCTAAAAAAGAGTGGCGTGTGTCCCTTGAATAATAGACTGGCGTTTGTTCCTTTAGTAATAGACTAGAAAAAGACTGGCGTGAGTCCCTTTAATAATAGACTAGAAACAGACTGGCGTGTGTCCCTTTAATAATAGACTGGCGTTTGTCCCTTTAGTAATAAACTAAAAAAAGACTGGCGTGTGTCCCTTTAACGACAGACTACAAAGAGACTGGCGTATGTCCCTTTAATGATAGACAAGAAAGAGACTGTATGTCCCTTTTATAATATACTAGAAACAGACTGGCGTATGTCCCTTTAAAATAGACTAGAAAAGGACAGGGGTGTGGCCCTTTAATAATAGACTAGAAAAAGACTGGCGAGTGTCCCTTTAATAATAGACTAGAAAGAGACTGGCATGAGTCCCTTTAGCAATAGACTAGAAAAAGACTGGCGTGCGTCCCTTTAATAATATACTACAAAGAGACTGGCGTATGTCCCTTTAATAATAGACTAGAAAGAGACTGGCGTATGTCCCTTTAATAATAGACTACAAAGAGACTGGAGTATATTCCTTTAATAATAGACCTATCAACAACATGATCATAAAACCTATGAACAAATATTGTGTACGATCAGGTCTTTTTTACTATCATTCAGAGCTTTTCAGTATCATATACAATCATTAAATATCATACTAACATCTACAATAATGACCCTCGCGGTACGTAACGCATGGTAGGGTTTAATTCGTATAATACAATATCATGCTCCGTAAGTTCAGTATCATGCTAAATGACTTGAGTATGATAGTAAAAAAGACAGTATCATACTCAAAAACATAGTATCATACAAAATGAAATATTTATGACCCTAACCGTACACCATAAACAACTGCATCTTGTTTTTTCTTCACGCGGGAATACACCGGGTTTAAGTCCCTATCCGACGCACGAGGTTTAAGAAAGTGTTTTGCCCAAGCACACGCCGACAACACTTAATGGTTCCGATGGGGCTTGGTTTCAAGTCCAAGGTGCCATGTACTTGGCCACGCCAGCCCCGATAAACCAACTTATATTGTATTGTATATTTATATTTTATATTTACTTACTAAGTAGCGTAGCGTAGCAAAGTGCCGATATTTTAGTTAAATACTGTATCAATATTTATAATAATAGTGTGAAAATTAACGCCATTGTGATAGCATGATGACTAAGAATAGGTATGTGGTTTTCGTTAGAGGGGCTTGCCCCAGAAGGAGTCGACCATGAATCGTTCTTTGATTATTCACAACAGGTTTTATAACCATTATAATAAACACGAAACGTATAAAACATACATAAAAGAGTATGATAGTGGACCTTTTGAAACGGCCGAACACGATAAATACGAAATATTGCATAAGCCAACCTTAAAATGGTAACGCCGACAGTTTGCATCAATTATTTAGATTACATTTCGCATAGTCTTATTTGACTTATTTAATGAATACATTTCCGATGTTAACTAGTGTCGTATTTTCCTTAATAGTAAAACTTCGTATTACTATTCTGATTGTGTAAACAAATTAAACAAACTGTATACACATCGGTGCCTTTTTTTAAATATTTTCCACCGCGCAAACACACTTTACTTTCAAAATAAATTCGTGAGGCAAGCCCCTTTTATGCTACCAGTCAATATTCTAGTAAGTATACTAGTAAATTACAATGTTTGCTTCACTTATCTCTGGGGCGGCTCTAAATGACTTATAATATGTTGATGAGCCGTTAATATACATCCAAGTTTAAAATATTGCCTTGTGTCCCTTTAACTTATCTGGCATCATATACAGATTTACATATAGGAATGAAAACACGGCAGTATGAACTACTTTGTATTCTTAATTATATTCTGTAATTACCTAATGTACCCAACACTTAAGATTATACTAATGTGTTTTTAATCATTATGAGAAATTATCAAATATTTAAATTCTTCAGAAAGAATGATTAGTGGAATGGCGTTGCCCATGCAGTGGATAGAACGGTGGACTTGAAATTCTAGGACAAGAGTTCATACCTCACTGGCGCAATTGAGTTTCGTCGGTTTGTTCTTGGGCAAGACACTTTCCTTTAGCCTCGTTTGGGCGGTCCCGTATATCGGAGTCTATCCTCCGAGCACGTTGAAGAACCATATCAATGGAATCAATGCGTTAGTACCAGTACGGCAGGTTCCCGCATTACATGTACTATGTATATTTCCACTCTCGCTGGGGTGGCTCTTAATAAGCTGTAATGTGTTAATGAGCCTTAATCTTCGTTCAAGTTTAAACGAACTATGATTGTCGTGTGTCCACATCTGGCATCATATAAAAATTGTCCTTGGACAAAAACAATACCGCTCAGGCCAGTGATGGGACAAAAGGATGTGCCAATACATGTATATCACTAAACAATACCGCTCTGGCCTATGATAGGATAAAATGTGGTACCAATACATGTATATCACTTAAAAAATACTGCTCAGGCCCACGGTAGGATAAAATGTGGTACCAATACATCTATATCACCAAAACAATATATTGCAGGCCCAAGGTAGGATAAAATGTGGTACCAATACATGTATATCACTAAAACTATACCGCTCAGGCACATGGTATGATGAAAGGTGGTACCAATACATGTATATCACCAAACTAATACCGCCTGGGCCCATGGTAGGATAAAAGGTGGTACCAATACATGTATATCACCAAGACAATTCCGCTTAGGCTCAAGGTAGGTTAAAAGGTGGTACCAAAGCAAATATATCACCACAACAATACCGCTCAGCCCCAAGGTAGGATAAAAGGTGGTACCAATAAATGTATATCACCAAAGCAATACAGCTTATGCCAAAAATAGGATAAATGTGGTACCAATACATGTATATCACGAAAATAATACCGCTCAGGCCCAATGTAGGATAAAAGGTGGTACTAAAACATGAATATCACCAAAACAACACCGCTCAGGCCCATGGTAGGATAAAAGGTGATACCAATACATGTATATCACCAGAACAATACCCATCAGCATAACCAAAACAATACCGTTCAAGACCATGGTATGAGAAAGGCGATGCCTACATATCACTAAAACAATACTGCTCATGTCCATGGTTGGATAAAAGGAGATGTCAATATTTCACTGAAATAATACTGCTCAAGTTCATGGTAACAAATAAAAGGCGATGTCCATATATCGCTAAAATTGTTCTATTTTGGCCGACGGTAGTATAAGAGGGCGATTTATCATTAAAACAATACAGCACACGCCCATGGGAGAATAAAAGGCGATGCCCATATAACTTCAAATAATGCATGGGATTGGACAACAGGCAAGACCTCTCACGTGTAAGACCTCTCCCGCTGCCAATATATCACTCAAATTATACTGCTCAGGCCCTTGGTGGGATAAAAGGCGATACCAATATATCACTAAAACAATATTATTCAGAAACACGGTAAAATGAAAAGCGATGCCGATATATCACTAAAACAATACTGCTCAGGTGAAATATAAAATAAAAGTACTGCGCATGCCCATTGCAAAATAAAAGGCGATACCGATGATTCACTAAAGCAATTATTCTGCGAAATCTCATGCAATAATAAAAGGCGAGACAGATTTATAACTTAAACAATACTGCACAGGCCCATGGTAGGATGCCGATAAAACACTAGATGTGTTCTCTGAAAAAACATAGGTAGTATAAAAGGGGACAGCAATATATCACTTTTATTGTATACTTTCATATTGTCCCGTTTAGTTTGCATTGAGCTAAGCGTGCAATATTCTACGATATTGCACGCATTCATATTGCACGGGAACTTTTGCTCGTGCTTGCTAAGAGCCGCGAAATAGAAATAAGGAACTACTTTCAAATAAAAATAACGGAATCCTTTCTATAGTGTCAACAAAAAAATACGAGTTTTTTTTCAACCTTTTATGGCAAAAATTGATAAATTAATTCAAATGGTCACTCACCCACTTAGACTGAAGGAAAGAGAATTAGCCCAGCAGGAAAGAGATGAAGAAAGTAGATTAGTTAAAGATAAGTTAGAATTAGAAGGTAGATTAGCTAAAGAGAAACGAGATGAAGAAAATAGGCTAGCCACAGAGAAGTTATGATTAGAAAGTAGATTAGCTACAGAGAAGGTAGAATTAGAAGGTAGATTAGCTAAAGAGAAGCGAGATGATGAAAGTAGAATAGGAAGGGAGAAGTAAGAGTTAGAACATGAGAGGTTCGAAACAGATGATAGACTAGCTAAGGCTAAGATAATGATGGAGAGGGAGAAATCAGAGTTTGATCATAAGTTAGCTTTAGAGTTGGAAGCAGCTAAGACAGATAGTAAGGACAGTAAAACTGTAGGGAAATATAGTTATTCCGGGAAGTTAAAAGGTCCGAAGTTACCATACTTTGATGCTGACAAAGATAACACGGACAGTTACTTGTTACGGGCTGAACGTTATGCTGAGTTATAGGAAATGGACCAAAGATAAGTGGGCAGTTCATTTAAGTTATTGAGAGGCAAGGCTAGATTACCTATTGTAGATTCTCTTGACTATGACAAGTTAAAGGATGCTCTTTTAAAGAGATTTGAGTTAACTGAAGAAGGTTTTAGAAAGCGGTTTAGAGCTTGCCTGCCTGAGAAAGGCGAGTCATTTATTCAGTTCATTAGTAGATCTAGAAATTACTTAGATGGTTAGAGTAAGGGAAGGTAACGCAGACTTATCAAGGCCTCATAGATTACTTGTTGCGGGACCAGCTATTCAATGTTTGTAGTAGAGATCTGTTCTTATTTCTGAAGAAAGAAAACTAAAGAGTGTAGATGAAATGGCAACACAAGCAGATCAGTGTGCCGAGGCTAGAGGTGGAGCTCATAATGTAGTGTCGAAAAACAGAACTTTTAGAGTAGAGATAGGCAAGGGGACGATCATAGTCATAAACAGAAAGTCCAGAGTGGAAACTATAGAGGTGGAGGTAGTTCGATGGGTGCTAGAGGAGGTAGCAATAGTGGTAACAACATAGGTAGACCTTTTATTCGTTGTCGTCACTGTAATGGGAATCATGCTTCAAATGAGTGTAGTAAAGCGGTGAAAGTATCCGCTGTCGTAGACAATTTTAACGTTATCAAATGGTAAACAAACTACAGAAAATCGCTTGTTGTTTTCAATGACGTCATCCGACGTCGACGTCATTTTCGCGCAAAATAATCATCCACACAAAATGAAACTGAATGGCAAGATAGAAATTCAATCAAAAGCTATAATAATAACACAAATGCAATGAAAAGTAATAGTCATACAATTAACATTGATCAAAAACAATATGAAAGTATACAATAAAAAGGTTATTGAATTTGTATGGCTAAATATTACTCGTTGTTTTGGCGCAGGACGACTCGCAAGCTCGTCGTCCTTTGCCAAAACAACTCGTTCCAAGTAATATTTAGCCATACAAATGCAATAACCTATAAAACAATACTGCTCGGGTCCATGGTAAGATAAAAACAGGCCAATGTCGATATATAGCAAATATACCGCCCGTCCTAATGTAAGATAAACGGCGAAGTTTAGCAAGTAAATTGCATGGCAAATTTATTTGCGCATATTCTAGGCTATGCGTGGCGGAGGTCATTAACAATATAATTAACATAATTAGCATATATATGAAGGGCATTGTGTTTGAAACGATATCTGCGAGATAAAAAATGTTTAAATATACCTGCTTTACAGATATAAGAATTTCGTTTTTATTTCAATGTAAAGGGATGTAATTTCATTTTTTTTTACTTTGGTTCGTTACTGCATTATAATGACAATGTTAGTGTCCATTGATTTTGAGGTTTTTATAACTTGAAACCCAGAACTGTTATTTAGTGAAGTTTAACCGTGTTCTTTATCATATTGGTATTTTTAAATATGAAATACGCTGTTTTAACTAAATGGGAGATAACTCTGATACTTACATTGGATCACAACGAATTAGTGAAAGAGAAGATCACCCTATTCCATGCAAATGTTTTATAATACTTCACATTATAGAATAGCATTCAATTTCTTTAAGCTAAATGTACATTAGTTCAGTATATCACTAACTCAATACTGCACAGGCCCATGGTAGGATAAACATGTGATGCTTGTACTGATATATCACAACACAGCTACAAGTTTGAAATAGGTGAATACCAGTTATTCATATCCTTTCGATGTCTGACACCGTTTTTTTTTTATGTAAAATATATAATGGAAAATACAGTTTGTTGGTGTAGTGGCTATTTTTCTCATAGTTGTGTAACATTTTAATGCCATTATTGCATAGGTACTTGCTGTTCATATAATAAATGTACGTCAATATCCTCTGCGTAATCGGTGTGTATCGAGGCGCTCTGTGGCACTAACTGATGTGCGACTCAATGAATAACTGAGGCAATATGCCCAGATATAACAGGACGGCCAAACTGATGCTACTGAAATTGCCATCGCCAGGCATGCTACGTACAGGGTGGTGTAGGATATAGTAGGTCGAACTGATTCTATGATTGTCCATTACCGGCTCATATGAACAGGACATATGTAATAAGTTAAATACCCGGAGACGAGGGTCTGTACAAACATGAATTAAGGTGAATGACCTGCTCAGACATGTAAATGCATGTTCCACATTGCATTCACAATTACGTGACCGTTCTTTCAAACTTAACAGGTAAGAAGGGAGACTAAAATGTATCTGCTTGGTTGTGTAAAGCGCTGCATATTTTGGAATGTTTCTTCGAACTCTTCGCTAGGAAAAGACTGAACAAACGCTATGTAAACTTGTGAGCGTTCAGGAAACGATGATCGTAATTTTTGAGGAAACGAAATTTATTTAATCATCACACTTTGGTAAATATATCGTCCAGTAACAGTGTTCAACCAGAATCTAGCTGATGCCGAGCTTGTTTAGTTTAACCATAAATCGTGTGGGGAAAGCATAACAGGATGTTGATTCCATGTTCCAACTGTGCAGTCTATGTATAACTGTTCTACTTTATATTTCTGCTAAGTATGACTGACTGTGATTATTTGTAATGTAGTCACTTCAGTACATTACTACTGTGTTTACTGTGCACGACCCCATTGTCGTGGGGTGTAAAGAAATATAAAAAGATCGGACAGGAAAAGTAGCATTCAAGGAGTACTGTCAACCACAAAACACAGAAACAAACACGCAAACAGACAAACAAGAAGGCAAAAGTAACAATAAATGCAAACGACATGACAAACACAAAAGGGTTGACAATAGGGCTACCGCCTTGGAACGGTCAGTAGCAAAGTAGGCCACTGGGGGTTTAAACCGGTTCTAGGGTGCACCAAACCTCACATTTACCCTACTCTCATCCCATTAAAACAGGACAGTGTAAATAAAGAAATCCCCGCCATGATCTAATCTCTAACCAACAAGGCAGCATCAATAGGCAATATAAGTAAAACACAAATATGCTCGTGTAAATATAATACAAAAAAAAACAATAGCCTAGAAAGCCACAATGACGGTACTCAATTACTTGGCAGAAGCCAGAGCAACAAGAGAATAAACAATTAAGTGCACGACAAGAAAGATCATAGACAAACTTCAAACGCCACCGTCCCAATGGGCTTTAGGTAGGGGTCATCATAGGGTCCACAGCCTGTCCGGTCATCGTACAATTAAAGAGGAAAGCATAGTGGCGAACTGTAAAAGGGTCCACCACCAAGCATGCAGTACGTTGCAAAATGATAGGGTCATAACCTCTTTTGATAATCTTTTTAACAAGTTTAACAAAGATAGTATGAAAGTGATCATCACCAGTAATCTTACGAAGTTTATAAATCACATCACCATAGAAGTCAGGTTGTGATAGTCCTTGTCGCAGAAGAGTCTTTGAATTACTTTTAAGCCACGACGTTATTAATGTGTGATTTGCGCGATTGCTGAACTTGCACTAAAACACAGTTTAATATTTCATCTCGATGAGTGGTTGTATGTCGATGAGATCAGGGAAAAGTTAGTTATATCAATGTCTTGGGAGGATTAATTAAGAAATATTCAGAAACAAGTATTTCAATTTTTCGTTTTTATTTTATTCCGAACCTATATGCTGTTTCTCGGACTAGTTTTACTTGAAATTATAGTTTGAATCGTGAATCAGCCGGAAATTTATTGAACCTAGGTAAAGGAATTTTGTTAGTATTATAATTTATTGATGCGACTGCCCATACCTCGTCAGAAAAGTCCATATTGCCATAATTAAATAGGCATTTAAGATTACAAGAGTGCACATACTTGTTGTAAAATTCAATGCTCACCTTCACTTTATCAACATAGGATGCAAAAACATAGACAGAAATTTTCCATTTAAAGGGAAATAACTCGCTAACCACAACATAAACATACTATACTTTATCAATATGACCAATTTAACATACCTGTATCAATACTGCCCTGGGGAGAACCTGGCTCTGTTTTGACAATTGAACCTGGACTTTTCTGATCAGCCAGTGATATTGTGTGTATCAACAAGTCGTGACCCGACATCTCTTCAATACATTTCGCTAACTTTTCTTCCTCACATGTGACGATGACGTTCAGTTTTCTTTCCATTACGGCAGCATATATCATATCAAAGATTGTGTACCATTCAGCTGCTTTGTGCATGTCTAGTTTGTACTTTCCTGCAAAATCTTCTATCAGAAGAACGCTGACTTCTCCCAGTCTTACATAATGCCACTGGGAAGGGGTGATCATTACAAGACAATGTTCGTTTTGGTACGCAGACATGAGATTCACAGCAAACGTTGTCTTTCCAGATCGCCTAGGTCCGGTGATCAGGATCATTTTGTGTTGCTTAAAGATCTCTCTCGCCTGACTAAGCAGCTGTTGATTATGGAAGTCGCGCCCTTTATATTGGAGCGCCCTTTATATTGGATGTAAAACGCCGAGTGACCTGGAAAAAAACAGGCATTTGTCTAACATGCTGTTTCTTCTTACTGAGCTTGTTAAAGCATTGTTTAAAACAACATTTAAATGGAATGTTTGTGAAAAAATATGAATTATGGTGATATTCATCATCATAATCAAGTGGAGCAATTTCACATTTAATCAATTATACTCATGTGTAGCAATATTACTTGTGGGAAGTATTAATATGCAATTGTATCGAACGTAATATGTGTAGCTTTTGCATTAGTTATAAAAGTAGCAAATTTAAGCAAGTGCCGCATTAATATCAAAGAGCATAAATTGTACTCATGTGTACATGTTGATATTGTAATTTATATACTGTATGCAGCCCACTAAGAAATGTCCTCTAAAGAGTAATCCTTACCCAATTTCGTTTTCGCTTTCCCGGGGTTGTGATAAACTCAAAGACAGTCTTTCACTGACATAAACGAGTATGTTATATCTTCAAGAAACCATTGTATGTTTATTAATAAACGGTCAATGGCATTTGACGTTTATTAAT
The DNA here is from genome assembly GCA_037043455.1 of Cyrtodaria siliqua. NCBI lineage: Eukaryota > Metazoa > Mollusca > Bivalvia > Adapedonta > Hiatellidae > Cyrtodaria > Cyrtodaria siliqua. The sequence continues at coordinate 135,953 of JAWPHD010004217.1, forward strand.
ACATTTGTATGTGAGCGCCATTGTAAATATTGGTTCCAACCATTACGTACGTAAACAGATTGTTTCGCCACAGCAAATAATTAAGCTTAATATATATTTAGTACAATGCCAGACTAAACATTGCCCATGTACATGACACACATGCCGGCGATATATTGAAAGAAGTAGAACGTTTCCCATTTTAAAGATTAAACCTAGACAACTTCAAGCCCAAGTCAGCATGCAGATCCCGTGGTAAACGAGAGACGAACTTCGACATAAAAGTAGACCACTAGCGTAGTCATAGTTAGCAGTCGAAGGTAGGTTTCCTATCTCGAAAGATTAGGTACGCGGTTTCTGGTTTCATACATTTTATTACAAATACGGATACATGTTGTTTTGAGTGAGCAAAAAAACACGTGTAATATAGAGCAGTCTAGTAGAACACCGAATACACCTATTAGGCCATGGGCTACTCAACTTTTTGTAACCAACTCAGCTGGCAAATATTAAATGGAACCACCTTTTAGATATATCTTAGTAAAACATAAATAGCCAGGATATTTTTTTGTCTCGCCTTTTCGAAGAAAAAAAGAGGCATACGTGTTGCTTTTCCGGCGGCGGTGGCGTCAACATTCAAGTTTTGCGTTTAGGTCATTTTCTAACAAACTTGTTTTATTTTTATTTTTTATTTCATTATTTGTTGTTGTTTTTTTGCAGGAGGCATTGCTATGATTTCGAGTTGTGCCTATTGCGTTTTTTTCCGGTTCGTTGATTTTTGATGGAGTTACGGCCCCTTGACTTACTTTTAAATTTCTTGTCGGCGCTACTACTCCTAAACGCCTTGTTGTATGTCGACGAAACTTGGCAAGAAGCATCGGTAAGATGTCTTGTTGTGCATGTCGCGTTTTTGTTCCAGTTCGCTGACTCATGACGGAGTTATGGCACTTTAACATTTTTACTTTAAATTTATTGTCGGCGCTACTCCTCCTAAACGGCTTGTTGGATTTCTACACAATTTGGCAGGAAGCCTCAGTATGATGTCTAGTTGTGCAAAACGCGGTATATTAATGAAATCTTGGACAAGTTCGAAAACCAGCTAGATCTTGTTAGTAACGACAGATTATGTCCCTTGATTTGTTGAAAAATGTGTTGTATTTTCTTTGGTTAAATCTGTAGTTACTTAATTTTTTATCTGATCTTTACAATATTTGTTTAGAATGTTAATATAAACCCCGCCCCTCACTCATGTTTATGAAATTTCATTCAGAGAAGAAAGTGGGACAAAAAACCCGATTCCAGACTAGACACAGCAGACTTATTGCCCATGATTACCAGGTAAGCGATCTAAGGTCATCCTATCCCTGTTGTTTTTGCAATGTTTTAAAAAAACTACTGATAGGAATTTTATGTCGACAACCCTTCATATAGGAGCCGTTTTAGCCAGTAGAGCATCCACAGTCCCTCTTGTGCCTCTGGTTTTTAATAGAATGGCATTTTTTTTTTAAACAAATGCACTTCAATGTCATCTCAGCAAACGGCAAACTTCATTGTTTTTAGTTACTAAAATGCTTACAAACTTTCATTTAGGCTCATTGACCTTTTTATTTTTAAGTCCATTAGGCGAGACTTGTGAATCCACGACTTGTTTTGAAACGGTAGCTTAACACATTATTTTTTGGCAAAAATCGTTAAAAACTGGAATAATACTTTAAATATTATTATCATCGCAATATTAGGGAGCTGTCGCTTCTGAAAGTTGTCTGTTTGATTCATATAAATAAAAATAATATTTAAATGAACAAAATGTATACAGCTTGCTTTTGTGGGGAAAATCATCAAAACAATCATACAAATCGCTGATTTTTGGAATAATTAGTAAACAAATATTGACACTTCCAATTAAGCAAAATAGAAATTGTTAAAGTGTTTTTATTCATCTAAAGATGTCCTAAGATATAGGTAAAATTCTAAAGGATCAGAGATTTGGAAAAAACTGGGATATTTTGGGCCAAAATTGCAAATTTGAACCAAAATCACTAAAATCGGGATTACTTTTAAAAATATATTTCTCAATACAATATAAGGAGATTGCAAGTTCTTAAAGTTATCTGTTATATATATGTTCATACAAACAAATTGGAATTAATAAAATATTCAAATTTTGAAATTTTGTGGGGAAATCAACACAAAATGAATTACAGTCGCTGATTTTTGCAATAGTTGCGAAATTTTAAATTATGATTAAAATATAGTGAATGTCTTTAAATGTAAAGGTGCCATGAGCTACAGAAGAGACAACCCTAAAGGAATAAATAAAGTTTATACATCTTGATATTTTTGGAGAAAATCTACAAAAAAAAATCATAAAATAAATGATTTTTGGATATGTATTTATAATAAAACAAAATAGTTTTCAAATATGTAAATAAAGATGTATTAAGGTACAGACAAAAAGTTCCGAATTATTATTAACTGATATCCAGTTGATAATTATTCCAGGGTCTCATTACAACGGCTTGTTGTATGCCCACCCTACTGCGTTGTGGATTGTATTGCAAAATCCTACCATCAGTTTATACTATAGAATGTATGCCCATTTAAACAACCTGCTATTTAAAATAATATTAAACTACCGTATTTTAAAACATGTCTTTCAGGATGTTCTGTCCTATTGCCTTAGCAGTATCTAGATTATACTACTTTTCTTGCAGCAGTCATGTTTCTTGCAGCATTCTTACTCCCAAGAACTGAAGCAAGGACGGTTGTGCTAGTCTTTCAAATCTCTTTGTAACATTTCCTTTGTATCTACCCTGGTTAACTTGCATCACATGTAACACCCGTTAGCAGCTGTATATTTAAGGACTATTATCTTTTTATAAAAACAACCTCCAAAATGGATGGGGTATGGTCAAGTGAAATGTTCAACCAAATGCATAATATAGGCATGAGCAATGTCAACCATAAAGTACATGACAGTAATTCAATATTATTTACGTGAACACAATATCAGAACGATTACATATATGGCTGAAATTGTGCCCTTTATAACAGAAAGGTATGAAGCAATTGTATTCCAATGTTTTTTTATTTTTTTAAATGTCAAATAAATTGTTCCATTTATCCAGCGAGAGAAAATGAGACATCATTTCTAAATAAAGTAAGCCATGTTATCACATCATCCAAATTTCGAAGTGCACCATTGTAAAAAGGCAAATATATTCTTTCAATTACTTGTGATTTCGAAATAATCTCAATGTTATAGTATGATAACATTGACGGACTTTCTCTGTAAAAATTGTATAACAGGCAACTATATTTGTGGATGTGTTAAACAGAACTGAGTGACTACTTTGTATAAAAACATTGTCAAACAAAACCAATTGATTACTAGCATGTCTATATTCGAAAACAAATGGTCCAAACCAAATAACACATCTACTAAACTGTTTATCCGAACGTTTTACCATCTCACATGTTTCAGTTTACAAAGTAAGTGCACGCTTTTCATGTGTATTAGTTGTGTATTGAAGGCACAAAGGAAAAATATAGAAATATTTTTCTTTTTTTAACATTGGTGTACTTTTACAGATATGCTATACATATTTTCAGTGTGAAGGTGAATTTAACTATAGTATATAATTCAATGATGGAATCAAGGGCTGATAATCACATAGGCTTTTGCATATGTTAAATAAATAACTAGAAGGGTGTTCCATGGAACACTTTTGTAGGCTGTCATGTGCTTATTTAACGCTATGAGCTAGGTCAGGTTGAAGGTAAAGGTTTAATGGAAAGGAGTATAACGTTTCCGAAATGAAACACAACGTTATTATACATTTGGGGTGAGATGAAGATGTTTATGAAGTTTCATGAACATAGGTTAAACACTTTATAAGTTATGACCAAGTTCATGTTGCAGGTTAAAGCGTGACGGACAGACGGACGAAGACGACGCATGAAGACAGACTACGAACAAAGTGATCCCTACCTGTCTGCCATGATACAAAGGTAACACAAAGACAAATAAAATGGAACTTTGAATTTTAACATTTCTGTGAATCATTTTTTAATGTTAGCTCAATCTTTTTAATTAAAAACTTAAAAGTTTACTTTATTATCTCCATTTATAGCAACACCTTAATTTTAGAGGTCACACGTTTATATTATTTCGTATTGTTTCGTATATATAGAATCTAAAAAACTATATTCAATCAAATGTAATTTGCTTAAAAAGGATAAATATATTCTATTTTGTTTTGTTATCATTATCTTCTTTCGGATGAATGTGCGTATAATGATTAAAATGGTTAAATGTTTGCTTCCATATGTTTTTATACGTTTTTAAGGGTTGAACTAGTGAACTGTTATATGTTTACATGATTTACGTAACCATTTTAAATTCAATCAAATACACAAAACAAAAAATTGGTGGAGTTAATCCATGCCATACATCAATTTTTATATCCATTTAGAACATTTTCTTAAAAATTACCCCCCTTTATAAAACAATAGTTTTACACACTTAAGCTACCGAACTGAAAATACTATTCTAGCTTAAAAGTAACGTCAGACATTGACCTTTCCGAAAATTCATATTAGAATTTGAAAGCTTGAGTGATACTAGTATGTCAACATTTGGGTAGCAGCCCAAGGCCTATATCCGATTACCGGATGTTATGAAGTATGAGTAACATGTAAAATACATCATTGCATACAATTGCTACTTCCAAAATGGCTTCTAACACAAAATAAATGCTGTGCCACAATAATGCAATATTAACTATGCTAACATAAGTATCATTGTATGTATGTCACAGTCTAGTCGATTTAAAACTCAGTGCAGTATATATTACTTCGAAAACAGTGAATTTCGTCTTTGTCATTAATTATTGCAAAAAAATTAAACATAAGTTCCGTACAAAACATATACCGTTAACAACTCACAACGCTAAATCTAACAATTCCGCTAAAGGTAACAGTCTCCGGTAACGGTAACACACACATACAATTTTTCTTAATATTAACAACCCTAAAATTAAGTTTAACAACTTGTACCTAAAGTTATTATACGCGGTTGTCATTGATACTGTAGCTGTTGAACATACTTGCGGGACCGTTTGAAAAAGATAGTCGCAAGTATATCATTTAATATTTAATGTAAGACGACCCCTCACAATAATAATTGTTCCGTTTGAAAAATCGTAAACTGTGAGTTGTCTCATCTGGTACAAGTATGTGAATTATTATTTAAATACTGCATAACGCTGAAGAGCTTTTTTTAAATCTAACATCGTAACAGTAGATTACATTTTTTTAAACAAATAATTACCTTTTAGGTTAATAAGGACAGGATCTGCAGTTTCCGCTCGTTGTGTTCGTAATTCTAAAATAATAGACAATTGTTAAATATCAACCTGTTTATAAAATATGGCAATGTATTTGTTGGACAAACAATATTGTAATGCAATAAATGCACGTATTAGACAAAGGACCACACATATATCAATTACAAAGTATATATTAAAAGCACTTTAGTGAAATCCTAGAAACGGATATGTATCAGAAAGTTGATGGAAGGATAAATAGCATTAAACTGTATTAAAGTATGAAATCGTCTACTTACTGGTGGGAAAGTCCGGCGAGGTCACACGTTTGCCTTTTTTGCCACTCTTCTCTGTTATTTCTTCTGATAACTCTAGTTCCTCCAACCTGTCTGTTATTGTAAATAATAGTAGCACTTATTTATGTAGAAGATCAACATCAATTGCTAGGATATATCGTATGTAGGTCTGTAAGTACTCATACACTGTATAGTACTGATATACATGCATCTCGTGTATTACATTAGAAATGTCATTTAAACCATCAATTAGAAAATGACGGATTTATATAGCTATACTAATGATTTCCTTATCGGTCACGGTGACCCACCTTTGGTCGAATTGTTTATAGCGTCAACATGTATTTATGTGTGAAATGTGACTCGTGAAGGTCTTTATGTGACTTAGAAACATGGCTAATGTGTTAGGGATTATATTAGAATAACGACAAAGCTAATATTTCATATACAGTCGCTTTTCCTCGATTGATATCTCTCTATTGAACATGGAGAAATAATTAGCAATATATGTGACAAGAAAAATAATTTTAATTTTGATTTGTCACATTCCGACGGCAGATGTCGTGTGAATCACCGACGAGGGCAAAGGTATGCAGATACCTGTGTAAGCGAAAGAAACAGATTAGGTAACGGGTCGGTGATGCCATGGTCTGGTATAAAAAATCTAGCCGAGCAGCAGAAAGATATCATCAACACATGGAATAACCTGCACCCAAGGTGTTTTGGGGAAACATGTTGCTTCTACGAGACAGCGTTGTATCGTTGTCATCAGAGCCCACGGAGGCCATACGTGTTATTAGAATGTGTGTTTGACTTTGACAAATTACCCGTGTTTCATGTCTTGTTAACATGTATATAGTGCAAACGAATTAATTTCATTAAGTTTGTTTTGTGGTACTTTATTCTCCAGAAATACAACATGATATCAAGAAATACACAAAGATCTGAGAAAATTATTGGCATATTCTTAGGTGGGTATTTAGATAGTGTGACTAGAATTTATTGAAAGTAAACCTATGAAGATGATGTGCGTCAAGAACAAGGTTATTTAGGCCGTGAGCCATACAATTTTTGTTACTATCTCAAGCAACTATTTTTACTAGTACCATATTATTGAGTACCTTGTAGAGAAACAAATAAACATGATAGCAGTGCCAACATGGTAGCTGATTCCTGTTATTAAAGTTATCTCCCACTTTTAACTAAAAATCAGATTTCTTTAAAAAAATGTTTTCGCTGAAACCTCAAGAGCTACAAGTGTAATATTGTGCATGTATCATACATTTAGGTTCCTGTACACATTATTTATAAAGTAGTGACCCCGGGGCCAAATATGACACAGCCCCCGGGAGAAACAGTTTTACTTTACATAGAGTTATAGCCAGAATGTTAAAATGTTGTCCCTGGGGTCATAGTTGACTCCGCCCCCAGGGGTCATATATTTGCATTTTATTTACTTTATTCGATACCGTTGTACGCGATTCGCTTCTAAGTTACTTCTTGATTGTCTTCCTGGGTAGAACCAGTACTAAGAATGCATATAAAGTGTTTAGCTCAGGGACACCACAACACATATGGTTATGGCGGGGATGGAACCCACGACTTTTAGATCATGGGTCCAACGCTCTACCACTAGACCACAGCGCTGAACATAGAGTCATATAGAAACATTTCTAAAACAGCAAGAGCTAGAGGTCCAATAATATACATATAACTTATTATTCACTACTAATTTTTTTAAAATAGTGATCCTATGGTCAAATTTCGCCCAGTCCCGGGGGTCACACTTCTACACAGAGTTATGTAGGAACGTCTATAAACATATTCTTCCCTGAAACTACAAGAGCTCGAGGTCTAATAAGCTGCATGTATTGTTATATTATTGTCCTTTACCTAGTTATTTAAATGGTGACCCTGGAATCAAGTTTGTCTCGGCCTCAGGGGTCACATTATTACATTGAGTTCTATAGGAAAACCTATTAAAACATCTTCTCTGATACTTCAAAAGCTAAAAAATATTTTGCATGTATCATAAGCTTATGATCCTCTACCTAGTTTGTTCATATGGTGACAATGGGGACAAATATGGCCACTACGGGGGTCAAACTTTTACAGATTTATATAAAGAAATTGTTATTGTTTCTTAAGAACATGAGAGCACGTTGAGACAAGACCAGTGGCTCTATTGTTTACAGCTTGAAGTTGTAGACTTTCATAAAATGATTTCAAATTCAGTTTTGAGCAAACTGCAATCTATAAATAATGTGACTTTTGGTAAGGTATTTAATTATAAAGACTTAACCATGTTTACAAATCGCATACTGAATAAATCCACGAACTAAAAGCTCTACATAAATTACACAGTAGCCAACTGCATTTTCAGCCTGTCTGTAAAAATTACTAAATAAGACCTATCCCGATATACTGGGTACCGATCCTTATCTGGAAGCATTTAAAAATCCCGATACACTGATCTAATATGTTATGCTATATTGTCATATTAAGTTATAATACTTTAGTAAGATAATATGTACTGAGTATTCTTAACCCTTAATATATATAATGGACTGTTCTTTCTTTGAATTCAGACCATTCCATTTATGTGACAAAGGGGTGTTTTGGGGAAAATGACTGACCAGCCGGACATTGTAAACCTAACTCGGAGGCTGATCTTGGTTTATAATGGACGCAAAGGCTATTATAGGCGTGCTTAGCGGGTTAAGTGTTAATTGTCTTTTATCATATCAAAGCCTTAATTACCAAATTTATCAAAATAGCAATGAGCTTGCCCTAGAACCTAGTTAAAACCCCAAGCGGTCTTTTTTACCACTGACCATTCCAAGGCGGTGGCCCTATTGTCAACTCTTTTATGTTTGTGATGTCTTATTTGGCATTTTATTCATCTTTGAAGTTGTTCTTTGTTTCTGTGTGTGTTTGTGGTTGACTGTCGTCATTGAATGCTATCCTGTTCGATTTTTTTATATCTATATTTGCAGGCATATTGCAACTCGACATACATGAACTTGATGCTAACTTGGTAGATATGAGTTACCGTTGTGAACCCAGCTTCATGAATATAACCTTAATGAAGGATTAACATTTTAGTTGCATGTATTTATATGCAGTCAACCTGCTTTAGCGCAAACGGCCTGTTCATGCAGTGGATAGCACGGTAGACGTTGAATTAAGAGGACCCTGGTTCAAGCCTCATCGGCGCAAGTGAATTTTGTCGGTGTGTTCTTGGGCAAGACACTTTCCCTTACCCTCGTCCGTCGGATGTGGACGTAACCCAGGCGTTCCCGTGTATCGCTTTTCTTCTTATATTCGTTAGTGGGACAGGTTCCTAAATTCCTCTGTATCATTCCCCCTACCCTATAAATATTTTATACATAGTCCCAATCCTAGGTTAATTCCATATTAGAAATCCAGTACGGAGAACATCACAACCTATGTTAAACGAAAAAGAAACGCAACTCGGGAATTTCCGCTATGTATTGTATGTACAGTATGCTGCTGTTAATACAATGGTATATGGCTACGTAAGACCCTTTCGGTCAAAACAGACTAAAACAACATATAACACAGCAAATAGTATGCCGTCAACGTTTCATTATTGACGGAGTACGCGTTTGGCTAAAGCATGTGAGCAAATTTAGGATGCAACATTTTGCCAACTCTTTACATTGAACACAGTACTGAACTGGCTCAATTTTTCCAAGAGGAACTTCAACATTTATGAATTTCTTGTTACAAAGTGTACTGTGATTAAAACGTCTACAACATCACAGTTGTGTCCTTTTTCTAACTAACATTTGTTTTACAAAACAAAACATATTGGGATCTCTTTGGAATATTATGTGGAATTAACATTATTAAATGTGCAGTATATACAATATATAGCGGAAATCCCGAGTTGCATTTATTTTTCACTTCAGTATATGTATATATTAGAACATATTAATACTATTTATGTTGCATTTACTTTGAGGAAGGCTTACACTTCCTGTCAGGCATATGTCTCTACTTACCAGGCATACTGAACACATTATATGCAATGCCATGAACATTGCCTAGTACTTAATTTCATCAATTTATCATAATAATCCCTTATTCATATTATAATATTATTTAAATCATCATAAACATGTTGTAAATTACTGGTCCTTACAAGTTTAGACATATTGTGTAAACATTATTGACGAACTAAATGCATACAAATGTGTCGATAGTGGGGGTGGGGTAAATTTACTTCTAATTTGAAACAAAATGGAGATTTTAAATAGAATTCAGTGCTTAACGTTCAAGTTTTTCATTAAGTCAATTTCTCAGATACCAAAAGCCATGCAGTTTTCAAACTTCATTTTATATTATGTCCATTACTGAGACACGTACAGCCACACAGCTTTCAATCTTCATACACCATTACAAGGATATGATATCAATATGTTTTTGCATAAAAGCTTGCACAAAATCAGCTCATTATCAGTGACCTTGACCTATTTTTTTATTTTTATTCATTTACATTTAATGTGCTGGGATTTTTAAATTTTCAAGTATGTAATAATTAATATTTACTCCAGTGTTTACTTGGTGAAGCACTCTCTCACTGACATGACTGAACTAGAAACTATTTAGTCTTCTATCACTTCTGGCCTCCCATGGTACCCAAATTGTGATGGCCTGCAAAATGTTGCATAAACGTACATCAAAGTTTGCGTGTAAGCTGTACGGTGTGACTGGAGGATGGTTCCCCGACCCTCAAACACCTATGACGGGGAAATAAACGGGTTTCCGCACAGGAACTCAAAAAGGAAAAAAAAAGACACTGCTTGATTCCATTCTTATGACAAGCCATGAAACAAGCTTGATTCCAGTTTTGTTACACATGATGAGAAAACAGTTGATTTAAATTACAAAACTAACAATGAGAAAACACATGATTCCAGTTATATGACAATAAAGGAACGTTTGATGCCCGTTATATTGCACACAGTGAAAACAAAATTACAGTAATTAGGCTTTTTCATGTAAACACATGCACATGCATCTACATAAGCAGAATATAACTTGCCCTTTTAATATTACACTTAAAATTTTGTTACTCCATTTTGTAAGCAACCGATGACCCTTTAGCGGGGCATTCGTGTCACATTTCAGTTTCACATCCTTGACAGTCTTAAATGTACTGATAATTTCTGATACAAACATGCAAACTCTACACAATTTGTTTTTGAAAAGAAGCTCGATTCATAAACTTTGAAAGATTTAAATCATAATTACTTTCATACAGTTTTTTTCAAACTTGTTAAAAGTTTTTCAAAGGAAGTTTTGACAATTTAGCAACGCGTTGCATGTTTAATGGTTGGACCATTAATTGTACAGTTCGCCATTATGCTTTGCTCGCTTATTGTGCGATGACGTTATAGATTGTGGACCCTATGACGACGTCTACCTATTTCCTCCTTAAAGGACGGTAGCGTTTCATGATCTTAATATTGTCTTGTTGTACCCTTAACGGTGTGTTCTATTGTTTCTCTTGTTTCTGCCAAGTAATTGAGTAATTGCTTTGTTGCTTCCTATGCCTTTTTTTATTCTTATATACATGATCATTTATGTGTTATACTTATATTGCATATTAATGCCGCCTTGGATTTGGGACAATAAAACCTGGCGGGAATATCTTTATTTACACTGTCCCGTTTTATTGGGATGACCATAGGGTAAGAGTGATGTTTGGTGCACCCAAGAACCCAATCCACTGACCGTTTCTAGTTGGTAGCCCTATTATCAACCATTTTATGTTTGTGATGGCATATCTTGCCTTTTATACATCTTTGTTATTATTGTTTATTAATGTGCGTGTTTTTCTTTAACTGTGGTCCTTGAATGCTATATTTCCTGTTCGACTTCTATATCTAGTATTGCAGGGCATTTTATGTTTGGTGATTGAACCCTATACTGTCAGTCATTATGCTTCGTGTATCTCTTGTGCAATGGCACAGCATCCTAGTGGGATTATATGACTGCTATTGTTAAAACCCTGTGGTGTCTCTTTTAATGTATGGTTTGTGTTATAATACTTATCATAAACACATCATTTAAGTGTATTGTTTTGCTTATTTCTCTGATGTCAACTTTATTGTTATGAACCTTGTACCCATAAAAACGATTTAGGGCAACCGATAGGCCGTATAATCTATTGGCCATAACCATGGCTACATCACTGTTTATGTTGTTTATTGATCGATTCATTGACTATGTATGTTGCTTATTTGAATTTGCTTGTGGTATACAAAACCGTTTCTACTGACCGTTCCAAGTCGGTAACCCTGTCTTCATCACCCTTTCTGTTGTTTTTTGTTCCATGGTTCCATGTAGTTTTGTTTACACTGTCTTGTCTATTTGGGCGCTGAGGACAGGATAATAGCGAGGATTGTGAGCATATAAAATCGATTCAAGCTAACCAGTAGGCCTTATTGCCTACTGACAGTTCCAAGTCGGTAACCCTGTATTCATCACCCTTTCTTTTGTTTTTTTGTCTCTTTCATTGTAGTTTCTAGTCCTTGTTTGCAGTACAGTGCCGACCTACGATGCCATTGCGTTCGGACGCTGTGGTTTCTATAGGACCCTATATATAATTTTGTCGCAGATTTTTTTTATTTTGCTATGAAAGAGATTTCATGTTGAGTCTTTCACCAGATTCCCAGGAAGATGTTATTGAAGCTTTTAATGACCCCTCTCAGTATCTGGATGACATACTGAACATTGACAACCCTTTCTTTCCAACTTTGGTTGATAATATTTATCCTAAAGAACTTCAGCTTAATAAAGCTAATATATCTGATAATAAGGCTTCTTTTTTGATTTAGATCTCTCGATTGAAAATGGTGAAATAATTAGCAAAATCTATGACAAGAGAGATGATTTTAATTTTGACATTGTTAATTACCCCCACTTGGATGGGGATGTTCCCCGAGCAACTTCTTATGGGGTGTATGTGTCTCAACTTATTAGTTTTTCAAGAGCTTGTACTCGAGTTGAGGACTTTAATATTCGTAATCTGTGTATAACTAAAAAGCTACTCAATCCGGTGTACCGTTACCATAAACTTCGTAAAACCTTTGCAAAATTTTGTTATCGTAACCCTGATCTTCTTTCCAAATATAAAAGTAATTTAAGGACCGTTACAAGGGGGTAGCCCTATTGTCAACCCTTTTGTGTTTGAGATGTCGTTTTCTTTTATTATTAATTTTGCCTTTTGTTTGTCTATTTGTATGTTTGTTTCTGTGTTTTGTGGTTGACTGTCCTCCTTCAATGTTACTTTCCCTGTCCGATCTTTTTATATTTCTTTATGATGTACGTGTATTTGTCTATAGTGCCGGTGGTCTGGTGTATGCCATGTACTTCTATACCTGCTTGTATTATATGTATTTGTCTTCATGATGTTCATGTATTTTCGGCAGCGGATTGGTGTTACAACTCCATTTTGGGGCCATTGACAGTTGATAACTAGATGGATGTTGTTTAAAAAGAAAAACAGAAGTAATATATGTCCTCTATGTTTTGCAGATCACAAAAATTGTATTATTAGCAATTCGGTTGATCAATTACAAGCAAATTATGGGAACGACATTCATTGTTTAATCTAGTATATAACAAATTAAATCCAATTATATATCATACACTCAAGAGATATAAAAACGCAACACGTATTGATTAGTATGTAAATAAGGGATGTATCAGTACAACATACTTTTAAAAATAAAACTTGTTCTTTTTTTTCTTTTCTTTTTTTTTTAAGATTGGGACTTGCATTGGGAACGGGTAAATTTTTCAGCTCTGCTTATAATTTCATAACATAATTAGATCACTCGCAACAAACGCAAATTTGTAGACAAACGAAAATGACGCCAAGAGATTTTAACAATCAAGATTGCCATGTGTCACTTTAAAGTGTTCCGACCCAGTAAGTATTATATGTTTATAGGGTGGGGACCTCAACTGTTTCCAAACTATAACCCAGAGGCTAAGTCCCAAGGGTCGGGACGGACCAACAAGTGTATGTATGGGCATAGGGTGGGGATTTCAACAACAGGTTCCAGCTTAAGGCCCAGGGGTTGGGACTGACCCCAGGCCCAATGATGTTCATGCCCATTAAGAGTTTATAATTATTATATAGTTATCATTCAGGGATTTCAACGGTTCCAAGTTGACCCATGGGCCATTTTCCCTGGGGTGGGGACGGACCCCAGGACCGATGCTTGTTGGATGGTTGTATCCTTCTGTTCATGCCCAGTGTGTAACTATTATATCAGGTTTCAAGAGAAGAAAATATGTTAAGGATTTTCTCTATATAGTCTGGGTAAAACATGTTGACCCCTTGGGTAAGGCCAGATTTGACCCCAGGGTCACCATTTGTACAAACTTGGTCGAGGACTTTAAGCTGATACTGCATGTAATACATGAGAGCTCTGTGCCTTGTGGTTTTAGGGAAGAAGTTTTCCCTTTGTAAGTGAATGCAAAACATGCACAATCTCTATAATCAAAAGTTGGATCCCCTGAGCGGAGCCATTATTGACCCCGGGGACTTCATTTGAACAAACTTGATCGACCGGCGCTTGGCGATCAATAATAAAGAAAAACTGTCGTAATCTGTTCGGTGGTTCTTGAGAAGAAACCTTTTTTAAGATTTCGACCTTTCGTGGCAACGGCTGCCCTCTCGGATGTGGCATTAATCTATGTTTAAAAATGAAAAACATTGACGTAAGGATCATCCATGTGAAGTTTGTTTAAAATTAACCAAGCGGTTTCTGAGAAAAAGTTGTTTAAGCAAAAGTTAATGACGGACAGACGAAGAGTGATCCCAAATAGGCCAGCTGAGTCTTTGGCCCAGGTGAGCTAAAACGCAATATATATATAAAGGCACACCAACAACCTAACATTGGGTCTACTTGATCTGAGTTCTAATTAATATGAAAAACGCACAAAAGCAATAGGTGATTGGTAAATTTGGCTTAAACTGATAAGTTAAACGTGTACAATATAAGTTTACTGCTAGCAGCCCCAACATAAACAATTTGACTGTTACATCAAGTTTCAGACTTCGTTACAGTGGCACTTTAAAAGGGCACACAAACGCATGGCAAATTTGAAGTATTAATAAAACAAGAGGGCCTGTATCGCTCTACTGGCCATATGGAAATATTTGATGGGGACACTACAACAATATGCAGAACTAGGCTTATCCCTAACCTTAACCTTAACCCATACTGTTTTATATAGCCCAGTGGCGTTGCTTGTGCAGTGTGGCGGCAGTAAAACGTCTCCCCGCGCTTGAAATCAGGACTGTTATTCATACGATCTTTGAAGATCGCTGAGTGCGATACTTATATCTATCAGTGGTACATTTTCAATTGCTTTTGTTTTCTTACTTAATTTTCGATTCGGTGGTTCCACTACTCCGTCCGATAAAAGGCTCTGGATATTGTTTAACCACTCATAGGATATGTTGTCTGCTTTTTAATTTAGTCTTTTGGCTGTTACTTGTAATATGCAGGCTTCATAACCACTCCTCCCAACTAAATTCCATTTAGTTTATTTCGCTCTTCGGGGCATAATATTTTGTTAGATACTGGGACCATACACTGCTGGACTTGGAGGAGGAAAATCTCTATATCCACCGCCATATGCATGCCATCTTTGGAAAGGTTAAAATTATGTACTATTGTTTTTTTGAACATTGAGTTGTGGTCAACCCGCGGCTAGAGGGCGTGAGCGGTAGCTAACTTATTTCACTACCGTTCATGAACAGTCTCAATCAAACCGAGACTGCAATATTTTGTATGTGTCGTGTTCGGCCGTTTCCAAAGGTCCATTATCATACTCTTTGTTACTGATCATAAGGGGCAATAACTGTGTCAAAAATCATTCGACAAAAACACGGTGACGATAATTATGTGCAACTAGGCTTGGTACTGATTATCCCTACCAAGTTTCTTTGAAATCCAGCCAGACGTTCAGAAGAACTAGCATGTACAAAGTTAGTGTATTAAAATGTTTAAAGGGCCATAACTCTGTCAAAAATCATTCAACCAGAACACAGCGATGATATGCGCAACTAGGCTTGGTACACATCATCCCCTCCAAAATTCATTGAAATTTGGCCAGGAGTTCAGAATAGAATAGGATGGATAATGTTTCTGTATCAAAATATTTAAAGGTCCATAACTCCGACAAAAAGCTTTCAACTAAAATACGGCGATGACATGTATAATTAGGCTTGGTACTGATCATCCCTGCATAGTTTCGTTGAAATCCGACCAGGGGGTCAGGAGAACTAGACCAGACAAAGTTTATGTATTAAAACATTTAAAGGGCTATAAGTCGGCCAAATATTACTCAACTTGAACATGGTGATGATTTGCATAACTAGATTTGGTACTGATCATCTCTGCAAAGTTTCATTAAAATCCGGCCAAATAAAACCCCTATCGTCTTAATGAGGCAAAATACAGCATTTTTAACTAAATCAAGGGCCATAACTCCACTGTTAATAGTCTGATCTTGCTGGTTTTCGAACTTGTCCGAGGTGTCATTGATATTAACAATCTGGTAAAGTTTGGTAAAAAATGGATGAAAAATGAATGCACTATGGTATTAACGAGGCAAAAAATAGCATTTTATTTGGTTGGTTTTCAAACTAGTCCCATAATTTCATTGAAAGGTAACAATATGGTGAGGTCTGGTAAGCATTGGGTTGAAAAATGAAGGCCCTATCGTCTTAATGAGGGCAAAATATAGCATATTTCAGAAAATCAATCAAGGGGCCATAACTCCGCTACTACTGGTACTATTCTTGCTGGTTTTCGAACTTGTTTGAGCTTTCATTGATATTAACAATCTGGTAAAGTTTGGTAAAGATTGAATTACAAATGATTGCCCTATCAATCTTAACGAGGGCGATATATAAGAGAGCCATAACTCCGCTTCCTACTGGTACGATCTTGCTGGTTTTCGAACTTTTCTTAGCTTTCATTGATATTAACAATCTAGTAAAGCTTGGTAAAGATCGGATTGAAAAAATGCTTGCCCTATCATCTTAACGAGGCGAAATATAGCATTTTTAACTAAATCAAGGGCCATAACTCCCGCTGCTACTGGTTACGATCTGCTGGTTTTCGAATTTTCTGAGCTTTCATTATATTAACAATCTAGTATAGCTTGGGTAAAGATCGGATGAAAAATGATTACCCTATCATCTTAACGAGGCGAAATAGCATCTTTAACTAAATCAAGGGCCATAACTCCCGCTGCTACAGGTACGACCTTGCTGGTTTTCGAACTTTTCTGAGGTTTCATTGATATTAACAATCTGATAAAGTTTGGTTAAGATCGGATTGAAGAATCCCTATCCGTCTTAACGAGGCAAATGTTAACGACGGGACGATGTTCAGCTAATCATCACATAAGCTAAAAATAAGATTTGCTCCTGACTTTTATATCCCTCAACATGTTGACGTTAAAACGTTCTTGCATATAATTGCAATGTAATACAATTGGATTTTTCAAACTTTTCTACATTATTCTACATATGTTTAAAATATATTCCTTGTGTAATATAAAACAAAATGTAACAAAAAACAACAATTTGCTTTTAACTCTCTAAACGAGTATTTAAGATTATTAATAACGATTATCAAATATGCAAGTTATGTAGAAAACACTAACTGGCACCCACAGGTTTTTAAAAACAAATCAAGTTAGTAATCTGTCTCTTTGAGAATTCAGATTTGCCATGTGTCACTTTAAGATATCCCCAACTAGGAAGGCCATATCTTTCTTAAATATATATGTAAATTTAATTAAGGAGAAAACTATCTATTCTTTAAAGGGGACTAGAGGCAATCTGGAAAAGATATTGGGGTCAGTCCAAATAGAAAATAAAAACACCTATTCATGTGAAATGTGCATATACATTAGGTTAAGCTGCATATCAAAATCAGTTTTGTTATAGTTAATGAAAATGTTTGGACTGGAAACCATGACGACTCGTCCTGGTTTTTGCAGTTAAATCATTACTACGAATTTAAATCAGGTTATTTTTACCAACAGTTGTACATATAATTTGAATATTATGTATTTCGAATTCATAAGATCTTTTAAACGTCATAGGTATTAATATTAATGAGATGTACAACAAAAACTGGCCCAAGTCCTCTAGTTTCTAGACCAAACTATTATCAACATAATAATTAGATTGTACAGACCATGGGTCCTAGTTTAGTGCGTATAAATTAAAAGACTTTATGGTGGTTTTATTCACATCTTGGATATTGACATTTATTGTTCTTCCAGATTGCCTACAGTCCCTTTAATAACGTGAATGAATCATGTATATTTTTATTGATGAAGCACACGCTAACAATCGTGCGGCAGTTTTTAAATATTCACGAACAAAACAAGGTTGACATCTCAAACAAGAGTAAAACAGTAGATTAAACTAAACATATATAGAATATACAGTATTAATATGGAGTTATCTACATTATATACAGTAAATCAAAATTATGTACATAAAACAAGAGGCCCATAATAGGCCTGAAGCGCTCACCCGATAGCAAAGTTCTTGGGTATAATGGTCATTTCTGAGAAACAACAAAATATGTCCCACAGGTTATTTAGAAGACAATTTATCCTAAATATCTCAAAACATGTATATAACTTGCTTAATCTGGCCATTTTTGATCCCGTATTATCTCTATTATATAAAACGTTGGACACCCTGATTTGGTCATTTTAGATCCCGTATATCTCTATTATATAAAACATCGTATTTTTCTCATTTTATTCATATAACATAGTCAGATTATTATTGTAGCATGCTGTTTTAATGTCAGATGAAAATATCTTGTCTAACTCACTTGCGTCTTGCTTACCGTTACTCGTTCAATATTGCAAAATGTAGAAATACTCCTGCTAGAAGATCTGGTGTAAATGCCGTTTTGAGTGTGATTGGGAAATTTCGCCGAAAGTAGATGCGCCCAAAAGTCGAAAATAAAAATAATTGCGTTCTCCTAAAATAAAGTAACACGCCATATTATCAATTATCCTGTGAGTAGTATAGAAACTGGGGGTTCTGGGAGAGTTTTTTTTTGAGGGGGTTTGGTAACACAGCATCACCTCGGCCTTCAACTGAAAGTTGTTTCTGATCAGTTTTCCGGCAATTTAAAATTTTTATTCATGCTGTAACACGCAAATCTACCACCTTGTCATGGTGCGGGGTGGGGGGCGAGGAAAAACTGCGCCCCCCCCCCCCCCCCCCCCCCACACCGAGGAGAAAAAACTGTCCCAAAACACCCAGTTTCTATACTACTCTCATTCATTATTGAATTTACTTAACGAGTTGTAAAAATGATATAATTCGAGGCTCTTGCCGAGCATTACATCATATTTGGCTAACGAGTTTAATAAATTCAATAATGAATGAGAACGAATGTTAGATTCTATTTATCACATATCACACATATCGACATTCATTCCATTTTGCCTGTCGCTTTAACAAGCGAAACCGACATAAACCGTGGGAATTGGATCATAATCATTATCGATTATTTTACAGCGCATACTAGGCTTAATTTGCATACTTATATAATTAGTGGTATATCGAAAATATAGAATGGTGTTATTCCACTCCCACACCCTAAGTTATGTGTTAAATAGTATTCCATGATGGGTAGCATGTGTCATATTATATGCATGTATGGGACGCTCTATAAGATTGAAAATAACCTTTATTCAAAATTGCTGATGAGAAATAAATTCAACAATAAGTAATAGATAGAGTCTGGTCTCAGCGAGTTGGCTTATTTAAACATCGAGATGGGCGCATTTAAACACCGAGATGGTCGTAGCCCATCGAGGTGTTTAAATAACCAACGAGTTGAGACAGACTCTATCTTTTTTGTAGCATGGTGTACTTAGTAACACTGTGACGTCATAGTGACCGTGCTCTAAATTCCAATATCCGGTAGTTGTAGCACGGTTTAGCCACGCCCCTTTAGTTACCCTAAATTAAACGATATAATGCTCTGCATTCATCAAAGGAAATGCCACCGACCATGCTACAATATACTTTAAATGAGTGAGTATACAATTTATTCAGTCTATATACTTTTTATGGGAGCCACATCATGTTAATTTACTCGACTGAACAGCTAGAATAGTCTGGACTATAAATGGTGAAAATTAGAGCGTGTCTATGTTTCTCTTTTCAGAGATTCACTGCCTTTACAAACATACAAAAAGGCACGTGTATAATCGAACCCGTCAAAAATACGAGGGCTGAGGTCATCCAGAAAGTGCATACTATCGATGAGGTGAGCACCATATGCCAGTACCTTAAACTATTAATGAGGGAGTAACACATCACTTTTATATACATGAGAGGGTTCGGATATTTTTTATAGCACTATAAAATAATAATTTTCCACACTGTATTTTAACAAAATTGCTTTATCATTTAAAGTTACTTATTTTTTTAATTTAGCATCCTTTTTGGGCCCAGTTTTTGTGAAAGTTGTTTGGTTCAATGGCGTAATGATAGAGTCTCATTATCAGTTGTGTTTGTCAGAAACTTCCAGTAGCTGACCTCCAACAGTTCGTCTGGGACTGTAACAGCAAACCGATGAAATATGACATGTTAGAACGTTTGGCAGGGACCCGAATTGAGTCAATCGAGTCAACGAGTGAAGCAGAGTTCGTAGGGCACTAGCGTTAAGTGCCGAAGAGGCACAGAGAAGTGCCGAGGCGGCACGTAAGTGTGTTTAATTTGTGTTTTGAATTATGGCAACTGCTTGCCTTTCAAATAAAATAATACAATCTTGATCAACGACGTTTCAGTGGGGAGGCGGAAGTTGCTGATATGTGTGTGTGTGCGTGCGTGCGTGCGTTTAAATATTAGATACGTTTTCTTTTATTATTACAATTTCATAAACATGTGCATGCTAAAATAAGAGGTTGTAGATTTAACTTGACGTTCTCTTCATCAGCCGTATAGTTCACGTGTTTTATACCATGGCAGGGTAACTATTGTGTAAAAAGAAATATAAAAAGATCGGACAGGGAAAGTAGCATTCAATGAGGACAGTCAACCACAAAACAAAGAAACAAACACGCAAACAGACAAACAAGAAGGCACAAGCAATTATAAATGCAAACGACATCACAAACACAAAAGGGTTGACAAAAGGAATACCGCCTTGGAACGGTCAGTGGCAAAGTAGGCCACTGGTGGTTTAAACCGGTTCTAGGGTGCACCAAACCTCACAATTACCCTACTTCATCTCATTAAAACAGGACAGTGTAAATAAAGAAATCTCCGCCATGATCTAATCTCTAACCAACAAGGCAGCATCAATAGGAAATATAAGTAAAACACAAATATGCTCGTGTAAATATAATACAAAAAAACAATAGCCTAGAAAGCCACAATGAAGGTACTCAATGACTTGGCAGAAGACAGAGCAGTAAGAGAATAAACCATTAAGGGCACGACAAGATAGATCATAGACACACATCAAACGCCGCCGTCCCAATGGGCTTTAGGTAGGCATCATCATAGGGTCCACAGCCTGTCCGGTCATCGTACCATAAATCAGGAACGTAAATCGATATCAATTCAACAACATAATTATATTAAATAATTAAAGGGAAATAGTTCGTGTATAAGATTTCACTAAGGATTGCAAATAAATATCAATATTGCGTCTATGTTAGCTGATTTTTATAAACACGTTTTTTTGAGAAAAACAACAGGGTATATTAAAATCGCCTCCGTTTTTCCGTCTGTCCGCCTGTCCGTCCGTATGTCCCTCCCTCCGTCCGTCCGTTACCGCATCTCCTCCTAAACCGATGAACGGAGTTCAACCAAACTTATGGTATGACTTCACCATATGATGACGGCGTGCAAGAGCAACATTATTTTTGGCTCCGAGCCCAGGGGCCCTCAGTGGGTGGGTAGCGGGAGGGGTGGGGGTCAAAACGTCAAATACACTAAAAATTCAATTATACTGTCATTTTTCTATATTTTTCACATAATTTGGTATGTGTAATCGTCTATGAACGATAAACGACATATCAAACAATTTTATTATTTCGCAAACTCGGACGTTTGTCCGAGGGACCATGTGGGGGGATTTAGGGTATTTGTTTGTGTAATTATCTCTCAAAATAACATTGTGATGATGGGTCCGCACCCAGGGTCCCTCAGCGGGGTCAACATGTCAAATACCGCACCCAGGGTCCCTCAGCGGGGTCAACAGGTCAAATACACTAAAAATGCAATTACACTGTCATTTTTCCATATGTTTGCACATAACTTTGTATATGTAATCGTCTATGAAAGACAAACAACATATCAAACGATTTTATTATTTCGCAAACTCGGACGTCTGCCCAAGGGCCCAGGGTAGGTAGGGTGGGCGGGTCGAGGGAAATTTGGGGTCTTATTTTTGTAATAATGTCTCAAATGAAACATTATGATGATGGCTCCGAACCCAGGGACCCTCAGGGGGATCAACAGGTCAAATACACTAAAAAATTATTAAACTGTCATTTTTTCTATATTTTTGCACATAATTTGGTTTTGTAAACGTCATGTAAACGTCTATGAAAAATAAGCAACATATCAAACGATTTTATTATTTCGAACTCGGACGTCTGCTCGTGGGACCAGGGTGGGGGTGGTGGGGGTCAGGATTTCGAGTTGGTTGTTTTTAGTGTGTATTTTTCTGAAATGAAACATTATGATGGTGGGATTACACTGTATACATTTGTTTCCACCTATGTCATCGGTGGGGCCTGGAGGAAGGTACGTCAAATATACTAATAATGCAATTACGGTGTCATTTATTCATACTTTTGCACATTAATTGGTATAATAGTCGTCTATGAAGAGATACATAGCATGTCAAATGATTTATTATTTAAAACTCAGACGACTTCCCTGGGGTTGGGTTTGGAGGGGGTGGGTGGTCGATGGCGGGTAACAGGGAGTTCAATTTTTTTTTTTAATTATGTCTCAAATGTACATTTTGATGAAGGATTACAGTGTATAAACTGTTGGGCTGGGTGTGTGTAGTGTGTGGGGTGGGGAGGGGTGTAAGGATGGGGTGGGGGTGGGGGGAGAGGAGTTAAATTACGGTAAAATATATTTTTTTCTTTCTAAATACAATAAAATGTCAAAAGTTTAATACACAAATACCCTAAACATTGTTTATTCATGTACAGTGTCTTACATGTATACAGAAAAGCATAAATATAATACTATTTCTGATCTGAGTATCAAAGAACGATCAAAGCAATTACATGTAAAAATGGATACAGGGTTAAAGGGAAGTGACCTGTGTGAAGAAAAACGTGGGTACTTTGAGATGGCGCGCCGTCGAATTCGTTCTAGTCTTACCTTGCTTTTTGCTGTATTCGCGGTAAATTTACAAAATGGCGTAATCGGAAGACAAGCTAATTTGATTTAAAAGCAGGGAACCAGTCCTTGCATACACGCTCCTGTTTATAATTAGGGGCCGCTTTTCGTGACATGGCGCTACTTACGATTGTAAACCCCTTGGTCATCTTACATTTTAAATAATGCGTTTCGCTTAACTGTTATTTTAATCTAATATAAATTTAAATTAAATCAATGTTGCAGTTAGTTAGAGATAGAACGACACAACTGTGATGCTGTAGACGTTTTAATCACATTGCACGTTGTAACAAGACATTCATAAACGTTGAAACTCCTCTTTGAAAAATTGAACGATTTCAGTACTGTATTTAACGTAAAGAGTTTGCAAAAGTTTGCATCGTAAGTTTGCTCACATGCTTGAACCAAACGCGTACTCTGTCAATAATGAAACTTTGAAGGCATACTAGTTGCTGTGTAATGTGCTGTTTTAGTATTTTTTTCCGAAAGGAAAGGTCTTACGTAGCCATGTACCATTCGATTAACGGCAGCAAATTGTACATACAATGTATAGCGGAAATTCCCGAGTTGTGTTTTTTCCATTTCAATATATAAATTTACCTCATTCATAAACTAAGTACTAGTATATGAATTGTTTATTAGGATATGTAAACAGACAATCTGCCGGATTTCGTATTCGCTAATCATTATTACTTGAATATAACAAAGCAATTTGTTTCTGCACATAGCTAATGTGTTACCGTGCAATACATGTAATATATACTGAAACGAAATAGAAACGCAACTCGGGAATTTACGCTATATATTGTATCTATACTGCACACTTAGTTCCACATAATATTCCAAAGAAATCCCAAGATGTGTTGTAAAAAATTGAAAGTTGCTGATAGTTAGAGAAAGGACACAACCCTTATGTTGTAGACGTTTTAATCACAGTACGCTTTGTAACAAGAAATTCATCAATGATGAAGTTCCTCTTTGAAAAACTGAGCCATTTCAGTACTGTATTTAAAGAGTTTGCAAAATGTTGCATCCTAAATTTGCTCACATGCTTGACTTTGTCAATAATGAAACTGTGAAGGAATACTATTTGCTGTGTTATGTGTTGTTTTAGTCTTTTTTTTCCGAAAAAAAAGGTCTTACGTAGCCATGTACCATTCGATTAACAGCAGCATATTGTACATAAAATATACAGCGGAAATCTCCGAGTTACGTTTCTTTAATATATGTAAAGCTTAGGCAAAATAACAGAAGAAAATTTGCATTACCTGTTATTAATCTAGTATCAGATTGACTTTAAATCTGCTAGCTTAGTTTAATTTAATTATATACCAGCAGATTAGAAGTCAAAATGATGCATGGGATAAATATCTCGAGGTGCAAATTGTAGCTTTTAGTAAATACTTTTCAATAACCCGGTACATTATTTTACACTATTTTACTACTAAATACATAACCAGATTAATGTGAATTTTCTATTTTGCAGGTTGGTGTTTCCTTTGCTTCGGTGAATGTAGCAATGCACCTAAGAAGACGGAAGCACCAAAAAAACAGTAACACATGTAATAAAGTGTACATAGCGGGGATTTAATGCAAAAACAGCTACATGTTAAAGGAGGTATACCTATTGTGTCTTTAATGCATTAAAACGAGATTGATAGGTGAGAAACAATGTAGTGACATTAATAGGATCTTGACAAGTGAAATCAGTGTCCATGTAATGAGCATTTAAATAATCGAAGAGACACGTAACTAATTAGTTGTTATAATATATAGTAGCGGATCTAGAGAGGAGGTGGGGATGACATGGGGTCCAGACGCCGACCCTGGACTCCCACTCCCACTTAAGATTTGACATAATTTCAATAAAAATGATATGATAACGTGGATGTTTTGTTTTTTGTTCGTCAAAAAGTGTTAAAATACTGGACTCTCACTCCCCTACCCACCCCTTCAGACGTGATCAAAATGGACTGAGAGCGATTTTGTTTTTGGTGTTTGTGTTATTTTATTTTTCATATTTGTTTGTGTGTGTTGCTTTTGTTGTACACACCCTAATCTCAAATCCAGTATCTGCGCATGGTTTATGTTTTTTCTTCCATCGCATATGTATGGTACGTCGTCCTTGGTGAGTGCGAGTGCTGGTGTGGGGAAGCATGGAGCTGTAAGCAGGGGAAGAGGGCTGAACCTTTTTAATGTCTGAAAAAATGTTTGGCTAGTCAGACAGTTAACTACGTGTCTATGTCAATTAGCTAATGTTATACCCTGGACGGTAAAATGTCAAGACAAACCACATATTTGAACACATACAGTTAATATGTATAAATACCACTATAGGGAAGAGCATAATTTGTCACTTAACAGATGTGGTTTCTTAACGGAGGTGGTCTCTTAACAGAGGTGGTTTCTTAACAGAGGTGGTTTCTGGACGGAGGTGGTCTTTTAACAGAGGTGTTTTTTAACAGAGGTGGTTTCTTAACGGAGGTGATTTCTTAATAGAGGTGGTTTCTTGGAAACGGTTTCTTAACGGAAGTGGTTTCTTAACGGAGGTTAACGGAGATGGTCTCTTAACATAGGTGGTTTCTAAACGGAGGTTAACGGAGGTTAACGGAGGTGGTCTCTTAACATAGGTGATTTCTTAACGGACGTTAACGGAGGTTAACGGAGGTGGTCTCTTAACAGAGATGGTTTCTTAACGGAGGTGGTCTCTTAAACAAATAATAGCAAAAATAATTCATCCTTTTTCTGACCTAAGCTTATGTTAATTTAAAAGGGATCGATTTTTTATTGGTACATGCTGTGTGTTCGTCCTTAATAACAGTCAAGTCTAGTCAAAGTGTAGTGGTAAGATTGTCTGACCTGCAATCGCGAAGTTCCGTCCCCTGGATGCGTCGTATCGAAGATGTTAAAAATATTAATAGTTACTTGTAACCCCAGCTACGTCTGGTTGACGGTGTCATAATAATTTTACTGGGTTGGTAAGTATTTACTACACGTGGTGTTCAAGCACTATATCCGCCTCAATTAGACTGTAGATAGATACATACACTACACCAATCACTCACTAGACAGTCCACACTCCATTGCACCCAGCTGTACCTAGATTTTCTGGTGGCTATCAGGGCGGAGGGACTCTAATCCTTAGAATCACACACACACACACACACTCACACACGCGCGCGTTCGCACGCACGCACGCACACACGCACACACACACACTCACACACTCTCTCTCTCGCGCGTGCATTATGCGCGAGACACACGCACGTTTGTGTTAAATCACGCTCACACCCATATATTCGTCGGTCTCACGCATTCTAAAAAGTTGACCAAACTATTTTTTATTTATTTTTTATTAAATTTAGTATATTTTGACCAAATCGATATTATAGTTTAACTCGGATTTCCATATCGCTTTCGTATATTGGTGAATGTCACAGGCACATACTCGTGACATGTCGCTTATAAACCAGTAAAGCAGTCTAGTGTCTTTTATTCCTAGTCGAAAAGCAAATATGGATGGACCACTTCAAATTCAAGGCCTCTCACCGCTGCAGGTTCGAATCCCACTGGGAGCTCTGATTGTAAGTGAGGAAGTGTCGATTCTTACGGATGGCGGGAGGTGTACAGTACTGGTTCTATCCAGGAAAAGTGGGTGGTCACCTCCACCACAAAAATCGAACGTCATATATAACCTTACAGGTGTTGAAAATGACGTAAAACACCATACAAACAGACAAACAAACAAATCAAATTCAAAGTCTCCAACGCGCATCTGTTTACAGAATTGAAAATACATCATGAAGTAGTTTAACTATCCGATTTCCCCAACTAAAATGCAGCGATACCCATGAATTCAAAAATTACGACTTTCTATTTTGTGGAGGTCGAAATGTGCGTTAAATTGTGTTTAAACTAAATTATTAATAACGACCATGTGTTATAAAGAAATTCAATTACAATGTATGACCATATGAACAGTATTACGAGTATACATCTCTGCTACAATTCATGAAATTCAACCACAACCGGTCTCGGGCTTCAGTCAGTTGACCTTCTTTTCAAGGGACAACCAGCCCTCGGAACAACATCTCACTCGTGTCTTCCATTGGGCCTTGACAGCTGTCTTCGTCACGAAACTTACTTCTGGTGTTCAACTGACGAATCCAAGCACGAACAATGCAAATAGAAATCAGGCCATTCTTAATTCTGGAAATATATGAAATATGTGTTGTATATGTAAATAAAAGCATCTATGTATGAAAAGAACCATACATGTGCTCTGGTGCAATATATATTTTAAAGTATGATATATCGATACTACATGTAAAACTTAAACGGCACGTTTGTCAAACAAACGACAACTCTGACAAACAAGCGTCAAAGCCGTTTCAATGAAGACATGATACACATTAATGCGGATAAAAGAAAATCACATACAGGGCACTGATCGTATTAATAGTGTCATTATTGTTGGCATTAACGTTGTTTAAATGATTTGTTATATATGCAATTTGACAATTTGATTACCAATGTATCACAATATTTGCACGTGTTCAATGTTCACTTATTTGACAATATGTACGTAATTCTTTAAGTTTTAATATTTATATTGTTAAAAACATATACATTTGACTAGTTTTAAACATTAGTTTCATATTGTATACACATCACCTAAAGGTTGAATAAATCTTAATCAATGTATCTCAAATACCACATTTTTAGAAAAATCGTGAAGTTTCTAGACATGTTTCGTTCATTTTATTTTTTTTTACCATTTGTTTAATCAAGTTTGTATAAACTGTATATATATACTATTTTGTCTGAGGACTTTATGTTAGACTGGTCTGTAGCCAAATATGTTATCCTCTTGAAATAAAGATATTATTATTGTTATTATTATTATAAAAGTAGATATACAAGTTAAACAAGAAATGTAGCATTAAAGGACCACAGTCAACCAAAGCATCCATAGAAACAAAAAATAACTAGAGGTTGATTTTGAGAAAAACATGTCTCCACTGATTGCGCAATCTAGTTAAGATAAGTTTGATAGTGGACAACCTTGTATGTTTGTTGGAAGTGAATAGGGAACATTTCTGGATTTCATCAAGGATTTGTGAAAAATTGTTTTCATGTAATATGAAAAGACAAAAGCAATAGTAAAAATATAAAACTACAACAACAACAAAAACACACACAAAACGACTAAAAAATGTGTCCATGGGGCACGGATGCATCCCTGTCAGTCACATACAATAAAACTTCAGTGTTAATTAACTTAGTCCGAAAAGCGGTCAATGTCATTCATATTGACCTGGTTTTGGTAGGAACATATTGATGGCAATCCAACAAGCAGTTTAGGAAGAGCAACTGCGACAACAAATTTAAGGTTAAAATGTCAAAGAGCCATAATTATTGATCCGAAACGTACAAGGGATATGTACAATTAGACACCATACCGATACCTCCTGCCAAGTTTCGTTGAAATCAAAAAAAGTCGTTTAGAAGGAGTAGCGGCGACAACAAATTCAAAGATAAAATGTCATCGAACCGGAACACAAACAAAACAGGCAAAACTAGACATTATACCGATGCTTCCAATCAAGTTTCGTCAAAATCCAAAAAGAGGTTCAGGAGTAGTAGCGGTGACACAAAAATTAAAGTTAAAATGTCAAAGGGCCATAACTCCCTCAAAATCCATCGAACCGGAACACAAAAGCGATATGCACAACTAAAAATCATACCGATGCTTCCTGCCAATTTTAGCCGAAAGCCAACAAACTGTTTAGGAGGAGTAGCGGCGAATATTATAGTCGTGCTTAGCGGGTTAATGGTTAACAGTTGTGATGGAATGAGAAATATTATGTCATTTAAGTAGTTAGTGTTTACCCAAGAGCGTGACCTATGTTGGGACTATCAGTAAACCTGTGGTAAACACGAAGTCGGATAGAGGCCATGAAGAGAAATATTCACCATTAAGAAACCGCGGTCGGTCGTTATGCTCCCTCAGTTTCGGTTTATTAATGGTGATGATTTCTCTTCATAGCCTCGCTATGCTCCCTCCTTTTTGGTTCCTTAATGGAGACGATTTTCGGTTCCTCAATGGAGACGATTTCACTTCATAGCCTCTATACTATACGTAAATGTATCAATGGCGATGCCCAAGTCCTTATTTAGTATGGAAAAGTAATTCGGGAATCTTAAAGGAACACATGGCAATCGTATAGTATTCGCTTCTTAATTTATGAATCAAGCGTCATTTTGACTCAAAACCTTAATGCAAATGTTGGTTAACGACGTTGCGTTTTAAACATTCGCCTCTCAGCGCTACGGGTTCGAATCCCACAGGGAGCTCGAGAAGTAAGTGAGGAAGTGTCTATTCTTACGGATAGCAGGAGGTGTAAAGTACTGGTTCTACCCAGGAAAATTGGGTGATCTGCCTCCACCAAAAAAAAATCGGCCGTCGTATTATAATATATATAAACGGGACGCCGCAAGTTTTAAAAAATCAATAAAGGCTGAAAATCCAGACTATTGTGTCAAACAACGAGGATTCTCTCTAGTTAAATTGACGCAGGGACACTATTAAATCTTCACAAAAACGCACGCACACACACGCGCGCACCACACACACGCATACATCATAAATGCACAAAAACACGCACATCTCGATGAATAAATCA
The DNA here is from genome assembly GCA_037043455.1 of Cyrtodaria siliqua. Classification (NCBI taxonomy): domain Eukaryota; kingdom Metazoa; phylum Mollusca; class Bivalvia; order Adapedonta; family Hiatellidae; genus Cyrtodaria; species Cyrtodaria siliqua. The sequence goes on from JAWPHD010004217.1 coordinate 165,720, forward strand.
ACCAACTCGATAAGACCAGGCATACTCTACTGCATGAAAAGGACCGATCCAACCGCACACTGTGACATATCATGCATAATTAATAGAACGAACGTATATGAAGGTGTTCATACTGGTTCTACAACAAACAAACAAACAAACCAAACGCACGCACGCACGCACGCACGCACGCACGAACGACCGAACGAACGAACAGAACAACCATCCGTGATGCGCTAATTTCGGCGTTTATACGGTTTTGAACGTCGGTAGTAAATGGCAACTTCCGTGATGCGCTAATTTCGGCGTTTATACGGTTTTGAACGTCTGTAGTGAATGGTAATTGCCGTGATGCGCTAATTTTGGCGTTTATGCGGTTTTGAACGTCGGTACAGCTAACGAATCGTTTTATTACCGAGTTTTACCGTTTATCTACCGTTTCAAACCAGTTTGTCGTTCGTTTGTCGTTTAAAACGGAAAACGACCGAAAACGGGTTTGCAAACGCTTAAAGTGCGCATGCTCAGAGTTTTTCCGTTTCCAAACGCTCTGAAACGGGCGTTTCCAAACGCGCGTAGTGCACATGCGCATAGTTTTCCAAACGCGCGTAGTCCGCATGCGCAGAGTTTGCAAACGCGTTTTTGAGATTTTATCTTTTTTGCGTTTTACCAATTAAAAAAGGACAGTTTAATTCGATAATTTTCTTCTACGATCGTTGGTTTAAGAGTGATTGATTGATGCAGCAAATGAAACAAACATTTATATTAATTAGAAACAAAAGTTGATGCTTAATAATTATGTTAATTCCTACGTGCAAACCCCATGCATTCACCCATCATTTATATTCATGTCACCATCGAGTTAATATATGCTTAACTAAATCTGGGTCAAAAATGACATACAGAGCCCAGACTAGATGCATCGTTTAATTAGCCGGGTTTTGGATATGAACAACTGTTTAATTGCCAAAAACACCCGACGTCGACAATCATTAATTGTTTAATCCATAGCTCGCGTAGAGTTTACAAGTGCACTGCGATTGAATTAGATATTTTCACATTATACATACTGGAAGTATGAACAATAAATATTTCAAATTAATTAGTACTGTAAAATTTAGTTTGTAAATAAATGGAATATACTCAGTTTACCTAATACATGATAGAGAGCCATAAAGGAAATAAGGGCAAAACACGAAAATGGACAACAGAATGAATGAATGAATGAATGAATTCTTTTTTACGGCACGTCGACACATAAATAGTTCATATTGTGCGCAAACACTGATGCAAGATGATGGAAAGAAACAGTTATCAAAAATAATGTAAATGTATAAAGATAAAACCATTTACAAGCAAGGGATGACACGGTGAAAGTATTAACTATCCATAATTATGCAGCGTAACAGATGCCCACTTGAGATCCGAGATTTAAATAGACAAACTTTAAAATAGTGGATTATACCAATACAATTTAATTAATGTTTGATATTTAAATTTATATTAATTACAAACAATAGTTGAGGCATAATTATGCTAATTCCTATTCCTATGTGCAAACCCCATACATTCACCCACCATTTATATTCATGCCACCATCGAGTTACTAAATTCATCGTTTAATTAGTCACTAGTTGTTTAATCCATAGCTCGCGTAGTACACGCGCACTGCGATTTAAGAGACATCAGTAATTAGATATTTTCACAGTATACATACCGTAAGAATGAAAAATAAACATTTTATATTAAATAGTGTCGTAAATAAAATCGCCTGCATTTCATCTTCATGTAATAGTTATTTTCTATATATATTACTCAATTGCTGATATAAAATGATCGATTTGCAGAATCACGTGACTTAGACTTATGTCTGAAAAGTTGTATTAATATATGCATAAATGAGATGTACGTATGTACAAGTTAAATAAAATATATGTTATATTCTGTAAAAAATAGTTTGTAAATTCAGGGAATATACTCAGTTTACATAATAAATGAAAACAGCATTAGCCATAATGGAAATAAGGGAAAACCCAGAAAAGGAAAAACAAAACCTACGAGAAATAGACTTAAATAGACAAAATATTAAAAGATTGTATTATACGAATACAATTTAATTAATATTAATATTTAAATTGGTAAACATGGTAAATTTCCATTGTTAATAATAAAAAATAGGAGTCAAGTGTGACGCAGAGGAAGATGGGAATAGCTGATATGAAAAGCATTGCAGTGTATATAGATTTCTATATAATTTGAGAGATATAGTACTGAATATGTTCATTTACAATGTGGCCTCGGTGGCTAATGCATTGTGGTTTGGAGATAACACATCTGCACCGCGTTCATCCGATACATATACCATATTCATTCTTCATATTAGCTCCCTCTGTCACTGTCCCAATATAACCACATCTGTTGTGTTAGCCCCATTATATGTTTACAGAAGTGTCTGAGTCATGCGCTAGAATCCAGTAACGTGTTTGTGATCCGTGTGAAATTAAGAAATTATATATATATATATTGAATGCATAGGGAATGCACTGGGACGCGGAGCAATCTTGAATAATTTTATTAAAATAAGCACATCCGGTGTATCATTCAAATATGGTGTTCGTTTTAAAGGTACCCACGGCAATCTTGAAGTGTTTTAAATGGGTGTCTCGAATTATATAACCATAATCATGTTTACTTTTAACCCGGTTACATTGAAATAGGTACTATTTGAAGTATTCTCTTTTTCGTCTTACTTTGCTATACGTTTTAATATATTATTGGTGCAATACAATACAATTTGCCTATTACTTTTCTTATATAATATAATTTATTGAACAAATGTAAGTTATCCACTGGACGCCGTGAGTTTAAAAAAACATCAAGATTGCGATGTGTCCCTCTAACGTTGCTTGAATATATTTTTAAATTAAAGGTTATATCATCTCAGAGTTTTCAATATATTTTCGTTAAACTACCACGGGATAAATACAATATTGGTGCAATAATGTCAAATGTAGTAATATACAAAAACAAAATATGCAATAAACGAAGAAACACTAACGGGATGCCGCGAGTTTTAAAGAAATTCAGATTGTCTTTATCCCTTTAATAAGAATCAAGCTGATTCAAATATTCATTAAATTAAATTGCGCGTATGAAACATTTTTTTATAACAACGGTGTACATAGCTATTATGTCCTATACTGTGAAACATATGCTCCTGGTTTAATTTGAATAGAATTATGCCCTGTTACGATTGCAAAAAAAAGTACACTGATTAGAAATAAAGCGTGAATAGCGGGTTAAATGCATGAATACGCCGATATATACATTATAGTACAGAGTATGAACTTAGAATTCATTACTTTAAAACACACACGAACGACAAGAAACAGTCACAAAAGGCAAGCATTTAATTGATCTTATAGAGGAAAGAAATTGACTGGTCGCCGCGAATTTAAATAAAGAAGATCAAGACTGCCGTGTTTTAAACCTAAACCATAATGTTTCGAAATATGCAGATATTGCCGTTATTGAGAGATATAAACTAAGTCATACAGTTACTTATAATAAGAAAAACGTATGAATTTAACTTTGAAGAACTCGATTTCCTGTGAAGTTATATCATTTAACTATTACCGGTTCCAATAAGAAAACAACGTTATCATACTTCATTGCAATGTGGTAAAATAGTTATATCTGGTTTACTTTTTTTTATTCCTAATTAATTCACATACCTAATAGCTAATTATTAATATGTGCACACAATATATACAGAAAATGAATGAATGAATGAATGAATGAATGGTGTTTTACGGCACGTCGACACATAAATAAGTCATATTGTGCGCAAAAACTGACGAAAGATGAAGAAATGAAGGATTAATTAAAAATTCATGTAAATATATCAAGATAAAACTATTAAAAAATAAGGGATGATATAGTAGTAATATAAACTATATATGTAAATCAACAAATGCCCGAAAACGGGATATGCAGAAAGAACAAGAACGGAAGTAAACTAAATTAATAATGTGTTTTACTCCTTATAGTTTTAAACTATTCAATGAATTAGTTTCTGAGAGTATCAAATACCAGATAGTTTTCGTCTGCTCGTATAGTTAGTTTGACCAGTCTGAGTGCACATTGTATTAACAATACAAATAACATATATTGAAAATAAATGTCAGCCTGTTATAAAGTGTCTCTTTAATTATAAATTAAATCAGTATTCGTCGTAAATCATAGTTGAAAATGTTATGTCGCCTGATAAACTTATATAATACAATAAAGTATGCATAATTAAACTTTAGGATTGTAGCATGCATTATTTAGTTTGTTAATTGTGACGGGCTGATTTAAATAAAAGGGAGTAACTGATTCTATTTCACAGCATGTGATTGGCCAACATATAAGACGCTGAGAACCCCAACTGCGACTGTAATGATCAGTAATGGACGCTCCACGGACACTCGTAAATAATAGTTCAGGATAGCAGTCCTCTGTTCTGTTACTATATACATTGATACATTGATAGCATTGATTTGATAAATAAATATGACTGCACGACGAAGCTCGGTTATAATCAGTTTTTTTTGGTAAATAACAGAAATATTTAAAGCTGGAAATGAACGAAACACATACCAATCTTTTATTAAGTTTATCAACAAAGTAATCTGAAATTTCCAGTTTATAGTATTCGTGTCATTTCAAAAAACCTGGGCTACCGATTATAAAAGTTGAGTAATGTATACTTAGGGCGAAATTCAGTATATTCCGAATGCATGGACATGGTCTAATACTTGTTCATTATACGAGCGTCAGATAATAAGGACTTTACTTTTGCGGAAAAGTAAACATTGAAAAAATATATTTAGTACATGTTTATTTTTTCAAAGAATTGATAAAAAAACGAAACACAAAAAAACACAAAAAACATAATAAATGACACAGCATCTAATTTCTATAGTACCAGGGAGTATATATATATGCCGTAAGTCCCCGCCACGTGGTGACCAGATCATTCGAGGAGTGGCACGTATTAAATTTGGATTTGCAGTATGACACGCTCTCCACGTGCCCCCAACTAACAATATACCACGCATCCACTAATCAACTATTGCGTAGCCCTATTGAAGTACAGCCTAATTAGGGTACATACGTCGATATATGACAAAAGCAAGCACCATTTAGGGAAACATAGTTTTATGACACATTTCCTGTTTATTGTAATTCCGTACCGCCGCGGCGAGCCACGTACTGCACAAGACGGATATATGATACGGATATATGATGCGTGGGAAACTAGTTTATCGCGCATAAATATCATACTATGATCTAAATATAGCCAAATGTATTATGAGCACTATAATATGTATTATGTACATGTAGAGATCGAAACGACAGACCTATTATAATTCAACAGCTAAACAATCACGGCGTATATAAATATCTAAGACTATATCCCTTTCTACAATTTAGCAAACGTATACCTGATGAAGTGCTAAGATAATAGAACAAAAACTTTTATGTTACCTCATTTATTAAGTTGCATGTTTTTTCAAATGCACGAATTATATCGTCCTCCGCAACTTAAAGGAAGTACATCAGGTTTTGGAAGCAACACGTGCATTAATAAAATACAAAGCTATGAAATTACTAAATTATATTGTGAAATGGCTCTAAGATATAGATAGATCATTAGGCTTCCTATACTACAGCGCAATAATTACTAATTTTAAATTACAGCAAGGCTTATTAGGCCATGAAGTATAGATTATAAATAGCCGTCACACGTAATCACCGATACTGACACATGTTGATCGCTTTGAAAGATGTTGCGATTTTTTTTACCGCCAAGATTAAAATAGCTATCCCTGGCACGTAACCTCAGTTAGTCAATACCATATTTATGTCTTTTATTGTATGCGTTCGGTGTAATTTACTTTGGTCGTTTATGGCTCATTTAGTTCATTTGTCTTATTGTAATAGCAAAATAATATATTTGAACAATTTTAAAAAAACTACTAATCCTGATGTACTCCCTTTAACCAAGTGAAAATCGATATTAGAGTGTATGGATAAGCGATTGTTCTAGACAATTTAAGTGTACCCATTTCACATCAGTGAGCGGCGCTATAACAAAATACGGAAATATTTAAATGGTGTTTAATTGTTTGTCAACACATGCAATGTTATTTAGAGCCGTCCCAGAAGAAGGGTTTGGGATACATACAAATCCGATAACTTGATTTATTCGGAATAATGAAGATATGCCTATGGTCCCTTAACGTGCTCGGGAACACTATAGATAGGTCCGTGAACGTCCCTATTCGACGGACAAGGCTATGAAAAGTGGCAAGTACGTATAGTTAACACCAACTTTCATTATATATGAACATGTATAGTTCCAAGCACAATGCCTTACACTGAGCTACCGAGGTAGCTGTCTTATGGAGAATGACTATAATTAAGCATTATTAGTTGCAAGCACAGTTTAATTACCTGACTCTATTTCGATGCGATTTCATTGAATGCGTTATACATATAAATAAACGTTTCAAAACAAATTCAATTAAAATAAACTTATGAAACACAACAACATGTAATGATACAGATAGACGGACAGCGCTTATATATATGTGTGTGTGTGCGTATGTGTGTTGGATGGGGTGGAGTGGAAGTGGGGTTTGTGGGGGAGGGGGGGAGGTGGGGTACGACGTGGCGTGGTGGGTCGGGGAAGGCTACCTATCCGTTTCGTTTCAAAAGAACGTTCACATGGCCTAATATTCTTTATTTTTCATTCCATTTTGATAATTATTCACCCGTTACTACACGTTTGTTAAACAGCCTGGTTGAGTTTTTGCGTCTACATGACTGGTCGATAACAATAATTGTATATGTTTGACACTAATCAAGTTGATATATTTATTAAAGTAACATGCATGTCACATGCTTGTTTTCTTTTATAACTTTAATGAAAAGTGTGGTCTAATTTGAGATAAATAACTCCGTTCATAATACAAAAAAAGCCGTAAAAATTAGTTCACAGTGTTCATCCTAATACATTTTATGTAAATAACGAATACATACTAAATATGTGCACGTACCGACAGTTGGCATTTCGGCTAAGTGGTTTGTTGTATAGCAATTAATTAGTACACTTTCCATTATACATATACACTTGGTGCGTCAAATCAGTGATCACTGAATGAAAACATGAAAGACTGACAACGATCCTTGATTATTTCTAGAGAAAAGTGTGGTCTTAGTTTATCGTTCATTTGCTCAGGTTATCGTTCAATAACGGGAGCGCAGACCTTCATTAAATTAATCATAACATTTGAAGTTATTGATCAGTTATAATTTCTTATACTTTTTTTTTTTATTTGTTGGTTTTAATTAAAAAAAATACATATACGTTTATACATACATATATGTGTAGGCTTCTCTTAGATACATGTTAATATCCTTTAGTAGCTATATGTTTGCAAGCTATTTCCTCTTTGTTCGTGTGATTTTTTTTTATGTGTTTATTTGGAATTCTCTGCATGAGGCGGAATATATTTATCAAATAGTTATCTGAATTCAAAATCCCATTTTTGAAGTTTGCGAATTATTGAAAAACAGCATTATGAATGTGAAACTACAAAACGTTGTTGTTATAAATGTAATTCATAACTTTCACATGACATCTTGAAAATAATTTGACCAATCAGTGATCAATAAAATAAAAGACCTCCACATTCTGGTAGGGGGTACACTCGGTGTTTATCGTTGGTGCTCAACTGACTTTAGCCCTTTATAAAACTAGTTTGTAGTGATAATTATATTAAAAGCTTTATTTTTTTTGTACATCTATGTATCTTCTTTTGGTATTGTCCGATTTTAAAACACCAATATGGATAGATTTAATTTTAATCAAGGTCTAATGTTTTCATTTTTCAAATAGAGTTTGAGGATAAAGTCCGAGTAAACCCCTTTATTTTCACCTACTGAATATCTCAACCTATCGAAAGTTGACCAGATGTGAAAGTTATGAATAACACTTTATAACATAATACTTTATTACATGCAATTAGTAAAAAATAAACAGTATTTGACGCTTTGAAAGGTGCGTGCATGTTGGATCCGACGAATGACATTTTCATAATAAGTCGATTCGTTAAATTGTTTTGTGTATTTGTATTTATCATACGTTTAAAGTTAATTTGCTATAATTAGTTTGTATCGCTATACCCATGATGTGTAAGCACAATAAAAGACGTATATATATAAATAGGGCTCTCTATGACGTCCCAAATATAAAGTATGTTTGACTCTTTAAACATTACGTTTGATTTGCACTAAATGTATTCTAAGAACCGAATCGTGATCAATATAATCATGTGTAATTGTTTAACACCTTATATTTAATGCGTATAGTCAACTCCGCCGTTCAGCGTATCAGTTGTTACGATTACACATAGTACACACACACGCAGTAAGCGTGTCATTCATTTCATGCGCGGCGGCTGTTTATTCAATCCATTTAGTGTTAATCCCATAACGCAAATAAATATACATGTATCATATACTTATGTAACTCATTCTTTATACAACACCAGGTATAGCTTAAAAAAGTATCGCCATTAATATAAAATAGTATTCGTCTGCTACGAAATAATTATATAGATTTATTTAGCGCAAAGGAATGTTTTAGTGGTTAAATGATCTGCATTCTCATTGGTCAAACGGAAAAACGCAGAAACCCATTTTTTACCGTTTGCTCAGTCACCGTTTACAGTTTAGGCGTTTCGCGTTCTGATTGGCCAAACTAAATATCAGCAAACTGATTGGCTAAATTTACAAACGCAAAAACTCGAAATGAGACAAACCCGTTTTCAGTCGAAAAAACGTTGGAAACGTTTTTCTTCAATTTTTATTGGTTGATCTGCAGAAACCCAGTTAAACGCGTTTGTTTTGTGCAGCGTTTTGAGTTCGTTTTGCTATCGATTCAAACTAGTTTGTGCTCGGTAATAAAACGGTTCTATAGCTGTAGTGAATGGTAACTTCCGTGATGCGCTAATTTCAGCGTGTATACGGTTTCGAACGTCGGTAGTGAATGGTAACTTCCGTGATGCGCTAATTTCAGCGTTTATACGGTTTTGAACGTCGGTAGTAAATGGTAACTTCCGTGATGCGCTAATTTCGGCGTTTATATGGTTTTGAACGTCGGTAGTAAATGGCAACTTCCGTGATGCGCTAATTTCGGCGTTTATACTGTTTTGAACGTCGGTAGTGAATGGTAATTTCCGTGATGCGCTAATTTTGGCGTTTATGCGGTTTTGAACGTCGGTAGTGAATGGTAACTTCCGTGATGCGCTAATTTCAGCGTTTATACGGTTTCGAACGTCGGTAGTGAATGGTAACTTCCGTGATGCGCTAATTTCGGCGTTATTGCGGTTTTGAACGTCGGTATTGAATGGTTACTTCCGTGATGCGCTAATTTCGGCGTTTAAGCGGTTTTGAACGTCGGTAGTGAATGGTAACTTCCGTGATGTGCTAATTTCGGCGTTTATGCGGTTTTGAACGTCGGTAGTGAATGGTAACTTCCGTGATGCGCTAATTTCGGCGTTTATGCGGTTTTGAACGTCGGTAGTGAATGGTAACTTCCGTGATGCGCTAATTTCGGCGTTTAAGCGGTTTTGAACGTCGGTAGTGAATGGTAACTTCCGTGATGTGCTAATTTCGGCGTTTATGCGGTTTTGAACGTCGGTAGTGAATGATAACTTCCGTGATGCGCTAATTTCAGCGTTTATACGGTTTCGAACGTCGGTAGTGAATGGTAACTTCCGTGATGCGCTAATTTCGGCGTTTATACTGTTTTGAACGTCGGTAGTGAATGGTAATTTCCGTGATGCGCTAATTTTGGCGTTTATGCGGTTTTGAACGTCGGTAGTGAATGGTAACTTCCGTGATGCGCTAATTTCAGCGTTTATACGGTTTCGAACGTCGGTAGTGAATGGTAACTTCCGTGATGCGCTAATTTCGGCGTTTATGCGGTTTTGAACGTCGGTATTGAATGGTAACTTACGTGATGCGCTAATTTTCGGAGTTTATACGGTTTTGAAAGTCGGTAGTGAATGGTGACTTCCGTTATGAGCTAATTTCGGCGTTGATGTGGTTTTGAACGTCGGTATTGAATGGTAACTTCCGTGATGCGCTAATTTTCGGCCTTTCTACGGTTTTGAACGTCGGTATTGAATGGTAACTTCCGTGATGCGCTAATTTTCGGCGTTTAAACGGTTTGGAACGTCGATAGTGAATGGTAATTTCCGTGATTCGCTAATTACGGCGTTTATACGGTTTTGAACGTCGGTAGTAAATGGCAACTTCCGTGATGCGCTAATTTCGGCGTTTATACGGTTTTGAACGTCGGTAGTGAATGGTAACTTCCGTGATGCGCTAATTTCGGCGTTTATGCGGTTTTGAACGTCGGTATTGAATGGTAACTTTCGTGATGCGCTAATTTCGGCGTTTATGCGGTTTTGAACGTCGGTATTGAATGGTTACTTCCGTGATGCGCTAATTTCGGCGTTTAAGCGGTTTTGAACGTCGGTAGTGAATGGTAACTTCCGTGATGCGCTAATTTCGGCGTTTATGCGGTTTTGAACGTCAATAGTGAATGGAAACTTCCGTGATGCGCTAATTTTAGTGTTGATACGGTTTTGAACGTCGGTAGTGAATGGTAACTTCCGTGATGCGCTAATTTCGGCGTTTATGCGGTTTTGAACGTCGGTATTGAATGGTAACTTCCGTGATGCGCTAATTTCGGCGTTTATGCTGTTTTGAATGTCGGTATTGAATGGTAACTTCCGTGATGCGCTAATTTCGGCGTTCATGCGGTTTTGAACGTCGGTATTAAATGGTAACTTCCGTGATGCTCTAATTTCGGCGTTTAGGCGGTTTTGAAAGTCGGTATTGAATGGTAACTTCCGTGATGCGCTAATTTTTGGCGTTTATACGGTTTTGTACGTCGGTACTCAATGGTAACTTCCGTGATGCGCTAATTTTCGGCGTTTATACGGTTTTGAACGTCGGTATTGAATGGTAACTTCCGTGATGCGCTAAATTTCGGCGTTTATACGATTTTGAACGTCGGTAGTGAATGGTAACTTCCGTGATGCGCTAATTTCGGCGTTTATGCGGTTTTGAACGTCGGTATTGAATGGTAACTTCCGTGATGCGCTATTTTTCGGCGTTTATGCGGTTTTGAACGTCGGTATTGAATGGTAACTTCCGTGATGCGCTTATTTTCGGCATTTATACGGTTTTGAACGTCGGTATTGAATGGTAACTTCCGTGATGCGCTAAATTTCGGCGTTTATACGATTTTGAACGTCGGTAGTGAATGGTAACTTCCGTGATGCGCTAATTTCGGCGTTTATGCGGTTTTGAACGTCGGTATTGAATGGTAACTTCCGTGATGCGCTAATTTTCGGCGTTTATACGGTTTTGAACGTGGTAGTGAATGGTAACTTCCGTGATGCGCTAATTTTCGGCGTTTATACGGTTTTGAACGTCGGTAGTGAATGTTTACTTCCGTGATGCGCTAATTTTCGGCGTTTATACGGTTTTGAACGTCGGTAGTGAATGGTAACTTCCGTGATGCGGTAATTTTGAGCGTTTATGCGGTTTTGAACGTCGGTAGTGAATGATAACTTCCGTGATGCGCTAATTTCGGCGTTACTGCGTTTTTGAACGTCGGTAGTGAATGGTAACTTCCGTGATGCGCTAATTTTCGGCGTTTATATGGTTTTGAACGTCGGTAGTGTATGGTAACTTCCGTGATGCGCTAATTTTTGGCGTTTATACGGTTTTGGAATATACCATTCACTATCAGCGTTCAAAATTGCATAAACGCCGGGAATTTGCGAATTCTTTTTTAGGGACACATGGCACTCTTTAAGTGTTTTATCAAGCATTGAAATTTGCGTCTCGATTTTTGTTTATCCAGTATCATTTTGACATTAAACCTGCTTGCATATAATGAAATAAAACTTTCAGTTACCTTTGTTTCGTCTTATTTTATCATAGGTTAAAGTATATTTATTGATGCAATATAATCAGCAGTTAATGAAACACAATTTGCTATAAACTATTCTTATAATTAATATTAATGATTGAACAAATGCAATTTATCTAGAAAAACCAACGGGAATCCACGTTGTTGTTGTTTTTTTTTTTAAATATCAAGAGTGTCGTTTTTCCCTTTAAAACTTGACACTTGCAATATATTAGTGACACGGGGACCTAAAGCGCAATTCCAAAGAGAAATGACTTCCTTAAGTAATGACGTTGTACATTATTACCCATGGCATATCCCTGTATTTGTTGAACGGTCGCCAGATGTATGTTGTTAAGTACTTACGAACAAACAGTATTTCGAGGGGTCAGCGCAAAACTATTGTAACTACATATGAATAAAGAAGGAGGTACACTAGTTTTGCACTGAACCCTCGATTTATGACCGTTTAATTCAAATACAGCACGATACATTATCCTTTTATTTATCACGTCATTTCTTTGAATGCGGTTAATGAAAAAACAATCATTCATCTTTTATAAAGTGTCTTCAACTCAAACAGACATTGTTTTGATTACGGATGTTGTTTGGTATTTAATGAGTGCAGAGTTTGGTCAATAACTAGTCTCATTTAGATGACATCTGGGGGCTTTTTTGTGCTTTTTTATTTTTGAGGACGGCGCTTATCAGTGGTATCGCCGTTCGTAGACGTGTATTTTATGCACTAGGTCTACTAGTTGACGTCTTCGGGTGCTTTTTATTAGATGCACCATAGAGGAGGACGGCGTAGACGTGTATTTTATGCACTAGGTCTACCGTCTTCAAGTGTATGTCAGGATGCTTCACACTGTTAAAGGGACACATGACAATGTTGAAGTATTTTATGTCAGGATGCTTCACACTCTTAAAGGTTCACATGGCAATGTTGAAGTATTTTATGTCAGGATGCTTCACACTGTTAAAGGGACACATGGCAATGTTGAAGTATTTTATGTCAGGATGCTTCACACTATTAAAGGGACACATGGCAATGTTGAAGTATTTTATGTCAGGATGCTTCACACTGTTAAAGGCACACATGACAATGTTGAAGTATTCTATGTCAGGATGCTTCACAATGTTAAAGGGACATATGGCAATGTTGAAGTATTTTATGTCAGGATGTTTCACACTGTTAAAGGGACACATGGCAGTTTTGAAGTATTTTATGTCAGGATGCTGAACACTGTTAAAGGGACATATGGCAATGTTGAAGTATTTTAAGCAATACAATAAACTCCTCGATTTATTAATCCATCTTTTTTTTTCTTCTTTATTTTATTTTTTTTACTTTAAACCTGTTTTTTTTTCTTTGTTATTTTTCCATAGGTACATATATTTTTGCTGCAATACAACACTATCAACAATAAGTAATACCCACAAGCAATTTACTATTCAAACTTAGTATTTATAACGAATTGTAAATATGCGCGGTATATAGAAAAACTAAAATATGCCAGTTATGTACAAAACCAAACCGGACGCCACACGTTTTGAAAATAAATAAATCAAGACGGTCGTATGTCCTCTTATATATATATTTCTTTATTAAAGTCTCATCATGGTTTACAATAAATACAAACATAAATAAAACATCGTAAACATTATAAGATAGCCATGCCATTCTAATAAGAATTATAAGAGACTATAGTTATAAAACCATCAACATATTTTCAAAATAGGTAATAACATCAAACTCAAACGATATTAGCATATATATTACACATTAAGACTATGTAAATGTTGCTAATCTATCTATAAAATATGTACTAAGAATGAGTATTGTAAGATTTGACAAAATAAAAAAAGCACTATTGCGCATTAGTTAAAACAAAATTAAAAAATAATTTATCCCCTTTGATCAGATCAAAAAGGAACTGATTAGCATCATTTTCATAGAAGAAAATAAAACAGAATCACGTTATGATAAAAACAATTGACATTATTTACATATATAAAATTGACATTGTTTGGCATATTAAAGAAGGAAAAAAGAATAGCGATACCAAAAGCTAGATCGACGTAGAAGAATTAAGTAGCAGGATTTGGCACATACACGTATTAAGTCTGCATTTGTGAATAAATGTACTAATTTTTGTTCATCTGTAGAGTTATTAAAATTGGAATTTAGGCTTATTGCTTTATCATATAAATTAGCTCTGATATCATTATATAAAGGACAGGTTATCATAACATGTAACTCATCTTCCACCTGAACATACTTATACTCTTTTAATAAATGCGCAATAATGGGAAAGACCCGACATGTATTGAAAATGATTTTACGTCATTCTTCTTAACACGATTCATTATACAATGAAGTAAACACCAAATTATCATTTTCGGTGAGGTCACTAATTGACAGACATTTTAATTAGGAATTACACTTTACACTTTTTGGATGAGCGGCGGCAACAAAACAAAAAGTACATATATATGCATGCCAGAAACATTGTGGCCAAGATCTAAATGCGTTAACTAGCATGGAATGTCGTCTTACACTGCATATTAAAGTCGCTATCCCACCATCAATAGGCACAATTTACAACAGATGTTAGTAAACCTATACTGACGACTAGGTATATATATAAATTATGATAAGCAATGAAATAGTGTATTTTATCTGTGAAATACAAGCGTTATGTGGGATAAAGGGTTGTCACAGTACAGCCAACACACATGTACAGTACAAGAAATCCGCGGATTTACATGTCCCGACTAACGGGGGCGGGACTTAAAAAACAAAAATTAAATGTTGCTTAAATGAAAGTTTGTAAACATTTTAATAACTAAAACAAATGTATTTTACAGTTTACTGACATAACATTAAGTATATTTGTTTAAAAAAAATGCCATTTTATAAAAAAAAATCAAAAGAATCCATAAAGTAGGTCAAGGTCATATATGAAATCCATGCATTCAAAACTTATTACTTAGTACATAGTCTGAGAACCCAAACTCTATATACACAATAAATATATATATATATATATCTTACTTAGTACATAGTCTGAGAACCCACACTCTATATACACTATATCTTACTTAGTACATAGTCTGAGAACCCAAACTCTATATACACAATACATATATATATATATATATATCTTACTTAGTACATAGTCTGAGAACCCAAACTCTATATACACAATAAATATATATATATATATATCTTACTTAGTACATAGTCTGAGAACCCAAACTCTATATACACTATATCTTACTTAGCACATAGTCTGAGAACCCAAACTCTATATACACAATAAATAAATATATATATATATATATATCTTACTTAGTACATAGTCTGAGAACCCAAACTCTATATAAACTATATCTTACTTAGTACATAGTCTGAGAACCCAAACTCTATATACACAATAAATATATATATATATATAAATATATATATCTTACTTAGTACATAGTCTGAGAACCCACACTCTATATACACAATAAATATATATATCTTACTTAGTACATAGTCTGCGAACCCACACTCTATATACACAATAAATATATATATATATAAATATATATATCCTACTTAGTACATAGTCTGAGAACCCAAACTCTATATACACAATAAATATATATATATATATATATATATATATATATCTTACTTAGTACATAGTCTGAGAACCCAAACTCTATATACACAATAAATATATATATAACGCAGCACTGCTGTATCTTTTTCTTTATTGCGTTGAACCATCGAAGTATCCTCTCTTTATAGATATCTTTCTTAGTACATAGTCTGAGAACCCAAACTTTATATACACAATAACCTAGTACATAGTCTGAGAACCCAAAAACTCTATATACACACTATAAACAGATTTAATCAGCCCAAAACTGGAGTGTCGAATTAGGAGTTACCAGTCGTGCTTTGACTATATTATTGTTAGTCTACATTAATCGGGCAAGAATGAAGCCCCTGCTTTTACAAGCCCCCTGAAATCATGTTCATTTCTCTCGTCATCATTATCCCTGTATTTTTCAGGTGCTTCTTGAATCGTTAATTTTGACTGTGATGCTTTTAATATTCGTTAAATTGTGGCAAGGAATAACCTTTTTAAAATAATTTGAAAAAAGACAAGCAAGATAAACAACTGTATTCATCTCTAACAGTGTCCAGAAAGCTTATACTGTGTCCATGCAGTGATTTTCGTGGTGGTCTTAGGGTCAACTTTAAAATTGAAAAATGATTGTTCTTTTTTCTTTTCTTTTTTTAAATGTTCTAAACTTTATGATTGAGTGAGCCTCAAAATTATCCCTTATTTACACAGTTTTGCAAAGTAGTATGTTATATCCTAAGGTATGTACTAGGGTTATTTTAAGTATGATTCCATTCAAAATATACGATGAATTTAAATTGTATAACAACAACACAATGCTAACACCATATTAATTATGATTGGTGTTAACTTTTTCGTGAATTGAAACATTGATAAATGTGAAATTCTTCTAAAAAATATACACCATCCCGCTGCAGGGTTAACAAAAATTGATGGTTGGCCAGATTTCTGAGCTAAAAATAGCTTTCTGAGCTAAAAAATAAAGCTCAGAGCTAAAAATTGCACAAGTGGCAGCCGAACAGCATTAAGATTGTATGCCTCCGCGTAGATAAATAGTGCTTCCGGGTTTGAATGAACTGAATGTAATGAGAAGAACTGACTTAAACTAAGACGAGCGATGTAATAGGAAAACATTAATATTCTAAATGACAATATATCAATTGTGTCTACAGAATTTACCTTGTTTTACCTAATAAAATAGTTGATCATATTGGGGGGAAATGGTTACGGCATTGTTTAATTTGATTTTACTTCAGATAGAACGTGAAAACAACATGATTATTGCTTTATTATGTATACTTGTATATAGCAACAACTATTTCGAAAGTTTTTTAATGATTCACGATGTCGGTGAATTATTATTAATGATAAGACGAAATGAAGAAACATGTTTAAACACCACTGTATTGTTATTGTGTTGGAATATAGCATATACTGAAATCTTGTTATCGCTGTATTTAAGATCGGATTCCATCAAAACTTTCATAGATTGTAGAGTTCAGTGTCTAAACAGAAAGATAGAGAGGCATTCGGCCAGATTTATTTTTGATTTTATATAACATGATCTTCTGATTTTACGTTAATTTTTAAACATGATAATTTGGTTGTTTGAAATGGGTGACCACATAATTAATAATGAAAACTTTTTTTTTGAAATATTTGTTTGTTTTATTAAAAAATCTTTTTGTTTTTTCTTTTTTGCTAAATTTAGGGTCGGAGGGTTTGAGAGCCGAACAATTAAAAAACTCTGGCCTTCCGAATCTGAACGCTATACCAATTGACAAGATGCAAACATTGCAAGAACAACCGCGTCGGGCGCTATTTTTTCCCCATTTCTATTCATTTTTCCTGCACTTTGTTTTTCATCGCATGTTCATCTTATTCAGATTTTGTCCGTTACACAAGCATTCAGCACTTTAAGTGATTTGATTTGAGTTGTGTTCACTAGAAGCAAGCAATACGTTAAAAACATATCCACATCTACAAATAAGTACATTTATCATCCGAACATTGGTGTGCGTAGGACCATTCATAAAACATGGACGACCATACATCAAACCCGGGAAGAAGGAACTAAACGAGAAAAACAAGTTTGTTTACACTTCATGATTTAACACTCAATATTGCTTTTCTTTTAGGGCTATATCCGGTTACCGAATTTCGACGTATAGTATAATTAGGGAGACAATAGTTGTGTTTGTCATATTAGCAGCGCTAGTTTTGTTTGCCATATCAAGGAATTCCAAGTAAGTACAACTTGTTTAATTTCAACCATATCATCTCAGTCTTACGGTACATGATATATAGTATATATACATGATATATGTTCCAATACAGACCTAATAACAAATAGATTGGACACTACGAAAAGTATCTAAATTTCACGTGGCACAGTGCGAAAATTTCACAAAATATTTCCCAAATTTAAACACACATATCATGAAGAGAGTTATAGATACAAGTTTCATTCATGCCAAATCTCATCACAAATTTAATATTCTTTTCAATGATAGTATTTTGTTTTCTCTTACATTTAGAGCAAAAAAGGAGTTTGACGGATGTCAAAAGCTTGATTTTTAAGACAAAGGCGAAAAATTATGATATTTATAACGTTAAACATCTTTTTATACAATTTCTTATTTTGAAAATAAACATAAATTATTATAATCCCATTTTGCTATTCACTATGAATCTTTTGAATGTATTCTCATCAACATCAGTGAATAATTGAGTGAGAAGATAGAAGGAAAAGTTAAGGTGCCACGTGATATTTTGGTTACTTCATTGGTTAAGATAGGAAGTTTCCTATCTGTTTATTAATATGTCTGTGGTTCGATTGATTATAGCAGTGTACTCATTGTTTAAAAGAACACACGGCAATCTTGAAGTTTTTATCAAGCATTAAAGAAACAAACCCGCCAATAACGGCAACATTACATTACACAACAGTGTATCAAATCTCTCTATGCAGGTGTTCAGGTCGTATTATAATGCATATGTGCCGAATAAAGGTAAAGGTTTATTCAAGGGTTCTTAAATACCAGTGATCGAATACTCGTAAAATGAATTCGACACTCTTAGTTTTGGGGTTTGGCCTGGCTGGTTAAAGCCGTTTAGATTGTGTCTATAGAGTTGGGATTCTAAAAATAGTTAAGATAAATATATACTTCGTCTCAGTAGATTTAGAAACGGTGTACATATATTGTAAAATGTGGCTATTGATGGTGGGATAGCTCCTTTAAAATTACTAAAATTAAAGTCTCGATTCAGTATCATTTTGACGTTCATCAAATGAAAACTCAAATTGTTATATTTATTTATATGCAGCCAGCATGTAATTAAATAGCATTGTGAGTTTTCATTTTGTCATCGTATTCTACCATAGGTTTCAATATATTCATATTTCGCCATAAGTTTCAATATATTCATATTCATATTCCGCCATAGGTTTCAATATATTCGTATTCCGCCATACAATATATTCGTATTATTGTATACTTTCATATTGTCCCATTTAGTTTGCATTGAGCTAAGTGTGCAATATTCTACGATATTGCACGCATTGATATTGCACGGGAACTTTTTCTCGTGCTTGCTAAGAGCTAAGGAACTACTTTCAAATAAAATAACGGAATCCTTTCTATAGTGTCAACAAACAAATACGTGTTTTTATTGTTCAACCTTTTATTGCAGAAATTGATAAAATAATTGAAATGGCCACTCACCCACTGTTTTTAACGTTATCGAATGGTAAATAAACTTTAAAAAATCGCTTGTTGTTTTTAATGACGTCATCCGACGTCGACGTCGTTTTCGCGCAAAATAATCATCCACACAAAATGAAACTGAATGACAAGACAGGAATTCCATCACATCAAAAGCTATAAAAATAACACAAATACAAGGAAAAATAATAGTCATACAATTAACATTGATCGAAAACAATATGAAAGTATACAATAAAAACGTTATTGAATTTGTATGGCTAAATATTACTTGGAACTCGTTGTTTTGGCGCAGGACGACTCGCAAGCTCGTCGTCCTTTGCCAAAACAACTCGTTCCAAGTAATATTTAGCCATACAAATTCAATAACCTATATTCCGCCATAGGTTTCAATATATTCATATTCCGCCATAGGTTTCAATATATTCATAATCCGCCATAAGTTTCAATATATTATTGACGCAATATAATCAACAGTTAGTTATATGCAAAAACAATTTGGTTTTAACTGTTCTTATTATTCGTATTAATGATCGATAATTGCAATTTATGTAGAACATTTAAGAAATTAAATGTACTGCACAAATGACACAAGTCACCACCAGGATAATACGTGCACGAGTGTAGTTAAAACTCAGACAATCGGATGAGATGATTATTTTATTAATTATATGTACCTAAATTCATCAAATTTTTGAGCACGAGAATCAGACTCAGACTCAAAATCTAATTTTTTTGCAAACCCTATCAACACAAATGTATGGGTAAGAATCGTGATTTTCAGACATTTTCTGTTAAAATACCTTTAATATTACTCGTTTCTGTAAGTAAATATAGTAATTTGCTTGTAAAATTGTTTTTATTTGGATTTTTTTTTAGATTTTGATTCGAGCCCGATTCTTGTGCTCAAAATATTGATGAATATTAGGCCAGATTATGAATATCGGACAGCAACTAAAGGGATCGGAATTCCAGAAGCATAGTAATCGTTACTTGAGAGATTGATATTGATATATGAATACTTCATTCATGCATCCATTGACAGGATTAATTTCTCAAATAACAAATTTTAAACTGTTTGTAGAGGGGTGGCCCACCTCGACACTCAAACACATATTACGGGGTAAATGAATTGATCACCATTAATCTGGTGATTGACATTTAAAAAAAAAGAGTTTTAAACTGTCACGAGTATAACTATATTATGCCAGTGTAACAATCTAGAATAAATGACCGCCGAAGTAGCCGCCACAGAAGCGTTCACATATCCATTATATATTTTCAGAATCAAGAATGACCGGTATTATATTTGTATTGTTCGTGATTGGACTTGCCCGTGGTGCACCAGACGTAAGTTTCGTAACAAACACGTTATTACAACTAAACACATTACATACATAGAGGATCTTAAACGAGTTCCCATTTCATATAAGATTTATGAAATTATTTTAATTTTAACGAGTTAAATTAAAAATAATTCATAACGAGTTTCATAAATCTTATATGGAATGGAAAGAGTTTAAGATCCTTTTTATCATATAACATTGTAACCAAATAAGTAAAACATAATTCAGATAGACATAAAACCGCCACGACGTCAGACACATTTTAGCGCCAAAACGTCATAAAATCAGGCAGAACGTTATGTGACGTCGCAAAGTCACGTCACACACAACGTTTAGTATGAAAGAGTTCGTGTTTTATCTCTTTACAAAAGGCGTTTTACGACGACTTTAACAAAATTGCACACTGATTTGTATAACTTTCATTAGTTAGTATAAGCTGTGGTAAATACTAAGTTTATGACCTAGATCTAGATGACTTTATAATAAATAAAATAGTTTCAGTCAATAAAACCTACGTAGTGTTACAGATTTAACTCAACCAATCAAAATCGTTCCAGGTTGTATTACACGTGTGTCATACTATATAAATATCACATCCCATGGAGGGTGATAGAACATATTGTCAACCCGAGATTGGTAATGTCCACCGAGGCTTTAGCCGAGGTGGACATTACCACATCGAGGGTTGACAATATGTTCTATCACCCTCCATGGGATGTGATATTTATTTTATTATACCAAACATCAAAATTCATTTAATCAGCAATTATTTTTTATTAACAACAATAAAGAACTTGAAACAAATTTTTGACAAATATATATATATATTTTTTAATTTCTTATTGTTACATGTAAACCTTATAAAATGTAAGTGTTTAATAAGCGCTCACTGACATAGACTAGATTTTATACCATAGTTACCTCCCTTGAACTGGGAAACCACCGTTCTATTTTTAGCACTTGAGGAAACCACCGTTCTTTTTTTAGAAGCACGAGATAATGTTTCATGCCATGAAACATTACCATGAAACATTATATAAATATCACATCCCATGGAGGGTGATAGAACATATTGTCAACCTGAGATTGGTAATGTCCACCGAGCCACATCGAGGGTTGACAATATGTTCTATCACCCTCCATGGGATGTGATATTTATTTTATTATACCAAACATCAAAATTCATTTAATCAGCAATTATTTTTTATTAACAACAATAAAGAACTTGAAACAAATTTTCAAGATTTAATGTTTCATGCCATGAAACATTACCATGAAACATTACCAATTGTTGACTGATCGGTAATGCACGAGATAATGATCGGTATGCACGAGATAATGTTTCATGCCATGAAACATTACCATGAAACATTACCAATTGTTGACTGATCGGGAATGGGGAAATTACATAGAGAATTTTGAGTGAGGTATAATAATACCAATTGTTGACTGATCGGGAATGGGGAAATTACATAGAGAATTTTGAGTGAGGTATAATAAAATAGAATATTACATGGGTGTTCGACACTGCTAACAAGGGACGTGGGAGTGTAATAACACCATTCAATATTTTCGATATTCCACTTGTGGTATAACATAACGTTAATGACGTCATGGTTGTCAATTTAATGTCCCTTTTCTGACGTAATGTGACATAATACGTTATGTGATGAATAGAATCTAACATTCGTTCTCATTCATTATTGAATTTATTAAATTCGTTAGCAAAAATGATAAAATGCTCGGCAAGAATCTCGCATTATATCATTTTGCCAACTCTTTTAATAAATTCAATAATGAATGAGCACTCAGGTGAGATCCTCTATATATAGGTTAACTTAATGATTCGTGTTGGCGCTTCATCATCTTTTCCCCCCGTGTGGTTGCCGGGGTAGAATACAACCACTGCAATCCCGCTAGAGGCAGAGGGGTGGGACCCTGCCCCCCTCCACTCCAACCCCCAACCCCCTTTCTTTTTCATTTTATCATTTTTTATCATGCTCATTCAAGGTCTTCCTCATGACACCGCGTATGCAAACGTACCCTGCCCCCCTCCACCCCAACCCCCAACCCCCTTTCTTTTTCATTTTATCATCTTTTATCATGCTCATTCAAGGTCTTCCTCATGACACCGCGTATGCAAACGTGGAATCGTGGCTCCATGTAAATGGCGTGCCTAATATACTCGGTAAACAAAGTTTTGGACCAGGGTATATAAAGTCATATAAAAATAAAACTAGTGGACAAAATTTAAGTATCTTTTTTTAGTAATCAAGGTCTACCATACCCGGTTAATTTGGTACCAAAAACATTAAATTCCAAACAAGATTTGATTTTAAAAAAATATCGCGAACACACAAAGGGTCTGTAAAAAATGTTGCAAAGTCCATACAAAGTAACAGTTACGGACACATTCGAGTAACCAATAAAAAGATTATTATTTGTTCGCAAACTTTCATTGTAAACGATAATTGTTGTTGACTGTTGATCTATTGTGAATTATCAACTGAGAAAATAAGGGTAATGGTCGCATGTCATGGTTCAGCGATCATTGTACTGGTTCGAACACTGCCATGGTCCAAAACTTCTTTTACAGAGTATATAATAGCATTTGCAGCAACTCTTGCAGTTCTGTAGGTTAGTAGGTTCTAGGCCCATTCTCCATATTTTATCTTGATGTAAATGGAGGATGAGCCTGGCATCATGTTAGGCGCCATATAACCTTTCATGTTTGGTGTGTCGTAAAACCCAATTGAATTCAATTCATCATCTTCTTTGTTTTTCTATGTTTAATTTGTCGATACGTCTACAGTAAAGAAACCAACGCTAGACGACTATTTACATTAAATAAATATATAATATATATTTGGGTACATTACTATTTGCCCTTGGTTTGTTTTCTTTTATTTTCACCCCGTGTGGTTGCCGGGGTAGAATACAACCACTGCAATCTCACAAACACACAAACACACTGTTACATGCAGATGAGTAGGCCATTTTAATGTCTGATTGTATAGTGGTATATTAATTCTAACAGACTCTACTGACCAACCAATCTCTAACCCAGTCTCTAACAATCTCCCAGATTCTGCTCTCGCTAGTTAACATCCCTGTATATACCTGCACGCACGTGCAATCTAAGATAATATTATGTCTGCTATTTGAGAGGATCATCCCAAATTGTCGAGTATTGGTCATTTACTATTAACTGCGAGATACTTCTACAACTTGTTATAAAGGAGGCTGGCTGGGAACGGACGTAGTGCTGAGATTTTTTTAAAATTCACATTTAAAGCTTCTTTGGTATCATTTGGATGCAAAATTATCAAAAAAAGGGTAGGTCACCACACTTTTTTTCCCACTAGACCTCATTGAAAAAGCACACATTTCTAACTTCAAAATTTCATTAAAAAGAGGAAAAATATAGTCATTGAATATTTTCACAGTTGTTTTCATAACATTACGTTTATTGAAAAAACAACATTTAATTTTCGATTGCATATGTACATATCTTTCAAATCAAACAAAAACAATTTTAATCCTCATTCGTCTTTTTGCTTTAAAAAGCAAATATATATGGACCGTACACCACCCACTTTTGTTTTACCGAAAAATTAATTCAAGATAAAAAAGTATGTTCTAATGATCAACTTTTTTTAAAACTTGTATATGACAAGGTCCTATGACATTTCTTTCAAAACAAGTAAAAAAAATATATAGGTCACCAGGCTTCTAATGATTTTTTTATTAAAAATTCTTTAAATTACACCCATTTTGGAGTTATTTTGACATTTTCAATGTAAAATACTGTACACACAATATTGACATGGAGATCGAAAATAAATTATCTCAGTATCTACTTTTATATATGTATTCCACTATTGAAAAACTAAAATCTGATTTATTCTATAGCAAAAGGATAAATTCTACTCAGAGCTACCCATACCCCCTAATTTGTTGACAACAAAAAATGATCACAAAAGACGGAACAAATATGAGAAAAAAAAATTTGCTTACAATTTGATATGTTACCATCTTAAAACCTATACTATATTCATATCTACTAGAATAGAAAAAAAGAAACAATTCTATTGTCAAATAAAACTATGATTTAAAAAATAAAATGTTTAGACTTGAAGATGTCAAAACTTGCCCAGCCAACATCCTTAAACTATTATTATTACTTATTAAAGGGTCTGGTAGTGTTACATGTTTTAGGCCCATTCTCCATATTTTGTTATCTTGATGCCTTTCAGGTTCATTCCTGTTAGGCGCCATATAACCTTTGATGTGTTGGTGCGCCTTAAAATCCAATTCAATTCAATTCTTTTATTTTTGCGTAAAATCTTAACCTGTAAGCATGACAGAGATTCTAGCACACCAGTTGACTACGAGTTAAAATGTAAAATAGGGCACAGACCTAATAACAAATAGATTGGACACTGTGAAAATTGTGTAAATTTCAAGTGGCACAGTTCGAAAATTTCACAAAATATTTCCCAACTTTAAACACACATATCATGAAGAGTTTTTTAGATACAAGTTGAATTCAAGCCAAATACCATCACAAATTGAATTTTCTTTCCAATGATAGTATTTTGTTTTCTCTTACATTGAGAGCACAAAAGGAGTTTGATGGGAACGTTGACTATGTCAAAACATTGATTTTTAAGAGAAAAGTGAAAAATGATGACATTTTAAACTTTAAACATTTTTTTTTATACAATTTCTTACTTTGAAAATAAACATAAATTATTAAAATACCATTTTCCTATTCACTGTGAATCTTTTGGATGTATTCTCATCAAAATCAGTGAAGAATTGAGAGAGAAGATAGAAGAAAAAGTAAAGGTGCCACATGATATTTTGGTTACTTCATTGGTTAAGATAGGAAGTTTCCTATCTGTTTGTTGATATGTCTGTGAATAGGGTAAACAACACCTAGAGAATGTTTCTAGAATACTCAGTCACGTTTACTATTCCATTTGCAGTATCACCGAGTCAAGGTCCATTCCAACACGACAACAGTGACGGAAGATGTGATGATAGATGTGAAGGCAAACTACGTGTTGATTACGGTCGGAGATGTGGACAACGTACCGTTTAAACCATCTGTCAACATGCATGACATGCACTCGGTAACATATTAATTATAGGCTATATATCAGCCTTTTTGGCCCCACAGTCATATTATATGCATTTATCACATAACTTACGGTGTGGGAATGGAATAACACCATTCTATATTTTCGATATACCACTAGTTATGTAAGTATGCAAATTAGCCTAGTATGCGTTGTCAAAAAAAAAATCGATAATGACTATGATCTAATTCCCACTATATGTGAGTTATGTATTAAATAGAATCTAACATTCGTTCTCATTCCTTATTGAATTTATTAAACTCGTTAGCAAACATGATATAACGCTCGGCAAGAGACACGCATTATATCATTTTGCCAACTCGTTTAATAAATTCAATAATGAATGAGTACGAATGTAAGATCCTCTATGTAGTTCCATACATAGAAGATCTTACAGAGGCTCTATACGATGGAAAATAACCTTTATTCAAAATTGCTGATTAGAAATAAATTCAACAATAATATAATTTAAATGAATGAGTATAAAATTAATTCAACCTATATGCTTTTTATGGGAACCACATCATGTTAATTTACTCGAACAGCTAGCAAAGTCTAGACTAAAAATGGTGAAAACTAAAGCGTGTCTATGTATCTACTTTCAGGGATTCTCTGCCTTTAAAAACATACAAGAAGGCACGTGTATAATAGAACCCGTCAAAAGTACAATGGCTGAGGTTATCCAGAGAGTGCATGCTATCGATGAGGTGAGCTTTTGGCGACATGCCAGTACCTTAAAGTATTAATGAGAAGTAACACTTCATTTGCAGAGAGTAACACTTCATTTGCAGAGAGTAACACTTCATTTGCAGAGAGTAACACTTCATTTTTGTATACATGAGAGGGTTAGAACTTTTTTTTTATAGCACTGTAAAATAATAATTTTCCACACTGTATTTTAACAAAATTGCTTTGTCGTTTAGCTTTATTTATTTTTTGAATTTAGCATCCTTTTTGGGCCCAGTATTTGTGAAAGGTGTTTTGTTCAATGTGGCGTAATGATAAAGTCTCATTATCATTTGTGTTTGTCAGGGACTTCCAGTAGCTGACCTCCAACAGTTCGTCTGGGACTGTAACAGCAAATCGATGAAATATGACATGTTAGAACGTTTGGCAGGGACCCGAATTGCAAACTTCTGCAAAGCCTACAAGTCATTTCTAGCCAGTCGGGTCAACGAGGGAAGCAGAGTTCGTAGGGCACTAGCGTTAAGTGCCGAAGCGGCACGTAAGTGTGTTTAATTTGTGTTTTGAATTATGGGCAAATGCTTGCCTTCCAAATGAAACAATACAATCTTGATCAACGACGTTTCAGTGGAGAGGCGGAAGAGTTGCTGATGTGTGTGTGTGTGTGTGTGTGTGTGTGTGTGCGTGCGTGCGTGCGTTTAAATATTAGATACTTTTTTCTTTATTATTACAATTTCATATACACGTGCATGCTAAGATCACATAAGAGGTTGTAGATTTAACTTGACGTGCTCTTCATCATCCGTATAGGTCACGTGTTTTATACCACTGCAGTCTAACTATTGTGTAAGTTTATTTATATCAGGAACGTTTAATAGAACAGAACAGAACATACTTTTATTGACGTGTACGTTAAGTACATCATCATAACATATATACAACAATTACAAAACAAATATTTAAATCACGTGTAACATACAAAGTGTATGATTTATATACAGACATATATCAGCTCTAAAGAGGATGATCTATAAAGCATTCACACATGGGTTATAGATATTCTATGTGACATCGCACATTTGAGATATGAAGCCAATTTAAAAAAAATTTTTTTTTTTTAGTTTGCAATAATTCGATGAATTTAAACATACTTGGTCTGTTACGATAATATGTAGCACTACGGGGTCGTATGCTATGCTTGGTACATTTAATAACAATGTCCGGACTTCGCGTTGTGATTTCCATAATTTATTGGTACATATAAAACAGTCCGAATAATAACACATTCATAATCCTGTTATATATATAACGTTTATATTTAGTATAGTGGTTTTAAGTACGTCCATTTCTTGATTACTTAATAGTCCCTATTATTAAATGTCTTAGGTTCACAAAGTAAAATAGTATTTAGAAACTTTCAAATGTTCAAATCGTCCAATTACTATGTAACGATGACTGCCCTACTATACTGGCTTACATAGTATAGTTTAACTTATCCCACACCCAGTCTTAGACTGCGCGGATACATCTTACAAGATAGACTGACTCTCCATTCTTTAACCACCGAGCTCAGACTCTCTACTAGACTGTTCGTGCGCTCAGTATTATACTTACTGCTTTTCGGCAGTTAGTCAT